>BLXL01001464.1:0-11416 GCA_023170135.1 Acarapis woodi
AGAACTTAAAAAACTGTACGAATCTGTTCGTATGATTCAATCGTATTTCGTAAGTGAAACCAAGAAAACAATTCAGGTGGGCAAACTAAAAGAAAGCAACGTAACGTCAGCTAAAATCGCAATCGACGTAATGGGTCAGTTATTTAAAAAAAATGTATGGGCTGATGCTAAAACTGTGAATAAAATTGCTGAGTGTTGTTTTTCTAAACACACTAAATAAATTGGGCAGAGGTGAATGGAGACAAAACACTAAAGCAAGTAAAACTGAGAAAGAGAGACAACGAAATAAAGCATTTATGATGATTAAGCACAAAGTAAAACGAAAAACTAAGAAATCATTTAAATCTAAGCAATTACAAGTGAAATTATCATTAGCTAAAAAATTAAAAGCTAAAAAATTATAGAGAATTAATTGTTAATTTTGTAAAATTTTTTTATATTTTATGTTTAAAAGGTCGCAGAAAAATTTTAGGCAATCTTTGTACAAAACGAACTTTTCAAAAAACTAATTATTTTAATCAATTATTTTTTTTTATTTAATTATAAGATGAAGATGTATTTTTCTAATTTTTAATTTTATCAGAAATTAGAAAAATTCAATGAATTCTGCTAAAGTAATTGGTAATATAAATTTTTTTAGAATTTACTTAAGTGAATTTTTTGCTAGCTTTGCTTTATAATTTTATCATTTCTCGAGAGATCTCTAACATGTTTTAAACTTTAATATGTCTTACGGAATTACTTTCAACTATCATTACTAGTTTGTCAACTCAATATTTTTAAATATTTCTGCTTTAATATTTATATTAGCAAAATTTTAATTGAAGTTAAAACACAAATTAATTTCTGATATTATCCTTAATGAAAATCATACCTTTTATTTTACAGCGAAAATAAATTAAATATAGAAAAATTAACATAGTTTAAAGATATTATTCACATTTTGATAACAAAGTACTGTACTCTTAGCCGATCGAACAGAGAAATTAATGTGACTCATGAAATTAATATGTATTCTATCAATTTCAAGTTTAGCATCATCATATATCAATCCTGTAATTAAATTTAAAAGGCGTTTTTGGTTTATGTTCTCAATTTGCACACGTTCTATGCGATCAAGTTGTTTATCACTTCGCACTAACATTGTCACATTATTTGATTTTTCAGGTAATAATTCAATTTTAACATTTGGTAACGTATTTGTTTCGCCAGTTAAATGCATTATGAACTTGCCGTTACCTGGACGATAATTCGAAATTTCAAAGATGAATTGATAAAGGTAAACTGATTTTAAAAATTAGAATATTAGATCAAAATGGAAGATTCATGGAAAGAATAAGCAGAATATGCTCACCACACCAAGGCTGTTGTGCTGTAGTAACCAAATAGTACTTAGAATTAGTATCAGGCACATTTTGGACAATTTGATTTTGAGTAGGTTGATAACCCAATAAAAAACATTGTGTATTATTCATGTTGCATGTACCACATTTA
Source organism: Acarapis woodi (assembly GCA_023170135.1). NCBI lineage: Eukaryota > Metazoa > Arthropoda > Arachnida > Trombidiformes > Tarsonemidae > Acarapis > Acarapis woodi. The sequence goes on from BLXL01001464.1 coordinate 1,495, forward strand.
CCTTTTAGATTAAATATCTATATCATAAGCATTGGATTAAGCAAAAAAAAACTATTATAGGTAAGATTTTATACCTTTCAAATATTCATCGTACGAATCACATTTGTAAGCCACTAGCTGACATTTAGTTTGTGCTGCGACATCGGTTTCATATATGTGAAATCCTCTATGATGATCACAATTATAGAAATCCTAATATAGTTTTAGAACAAAAATATAAAATAGTAAAGAAAAGATTTTAAAATTAAATAGTCTAAGGAATTTAATCATTATTTAGTTTCTAAAATACTTACATTCAGCGATTCGAAACTCATACCTTTTATTATGTTGACAGTCAACGTTGTAGTCTCACAGTGAGGTTGATTACGACCGCCGTTCAAATATAAATTTATTCTGCCAGAGACATCAGTTGTGCCTAAACCGTTAAATAAATAGTCGGCTTGGCCTATTTTTTGAATGAAAAATAGTCATAACATCTATACCTGATCAGCATCAATTTTTGTAATCTACCTGTATAATAAACATCGACTAGATCTGCATCAGTTGGATCGAGCTTTTCATTCATGTTCAAATTTCGTAGATAGGGTCCGGCAGGATCGAGACCAGTTATTCGACCAATTTTCAACTGCTCTGCAATCAATCTTTGACCGGTATAAGCAGCTAAATGAGCACCTTGTAAAAAAATTTGATTGTGAAAACAAAGGAATTTTTTTTTTTTCCTGGGCTTTAAAATATTTCGAAAATTTACCAAGGCTATGACCAATCAAATGTACATTTTTGGGATTAATTCGAAATCTGGTTAATAGACGCTCTATAAAATAGGCTAATGAATCACCAAGCACGGGTAGATTTGCAATGCAACTTGAGTAACTATGATCAAATGTAAATTTACAGATTCAATCGCTGTTCAAAAAGAATAAAAATTTAGGTAATTTTACCTGTAGTGATTGGCAGTCTGTGACCAGTCGACAGAGAAAACATTCACTTGATTTTGTGATGATTTCTGTATGTGATCTTTAAGCCGCTTTAATAAATGATTTAAAAAAAAATACATATTAATTTGTTAAACATTTTAATCGGGCACTTTTAAATTACTTACAGAAAACATGCTTGAATCGCCCACATTATTCTTGTAACCATGTATAATAAACACATCTGAATTCGAAACATTAAAACCAAACAAATCGTCTATTTCACTGTCGTACTTATAGAATATACTTTTAATCCACTTAGTCGCTATTGGTGGATGATAAACTATAGTAATGTTTAATTTTCGCGGTGAATCGGGCAAAATAGCCGATGTGGATAGAAAATAGGGTTCTGAATAACTTTTGGACACATAGCATGACAAAGGTGGGTAACAAACGGCTGATAATGAACAAAGATTTATATCAATAAAAACAAAAATAATAATTTATATTAATCAATATTTCGGAAAAGATCATTTCTTAAACAATAAAATAGACTCACTTTGCTGCGAATAAGCGTATACAATATAATAAAGAAAAAAAAGCATGTAATACATTGTTAAATGATGAAAATTTAAGCAAAACGAAAAACTGATTTCAAAAATATATTATGATGGTGTATCAAAATAAACAATACACGTAGACGAGGCAAACACGTTATTGTGTGATTGAATTAATAGTAAATCAACAAACCCGCATATCATTTGCTAGTTCACTAACTTAATAGAATTTCGAATAATATTAGTCGTCAAGAAAAAAGTTTTGCTTATTTAAACTACATTTAATTCGTAAATTTAGGTGCATGTTATAAAAAAATCCAAGTCAAGCTTTTAAATTAAGCTTTTTAGGTTGAAAAGAGAATTTAAGGTTAGTCCAATTCTTTGAAAACAAGTATAATTCACCAAGCAGGTCGTACGATTAGAACAAGTTCACTGAAAGTGAAACAATTTATTGTGGTTTGAAAAAAAAACACAAACAAAACACCGAATGTATGTATATATAATAAAATTTTTTCTGAACTAATCATTTAAAATAGCCAGTTTTCTTGGGATAGTCCTCTTCAAAAATCTGAATAATATTCCAAGCAATGGTTTATAAATCGATCATTAAAAATGATAAGGCATTAAACTATGTTTTCATCTTTCAATAAAGCAGACAAAGACTACAAATTATTAAAAAATATTTATTTAAAAAAATGATAAAAATGTTGTATATTAAATTGATAAATTTTTGATTATTTGATATATTATTTATAAACAATTGATGATTAAATATTTGAACGAATAAATATCGTTCTATTTGTAGCCGTTTTCGATAATTTTTCCTTTCTGTTTTTCGGAATAAATTTACCACTGTATTTATATCGAATTCTAAATAAATTAAGAAATTTATTAATATAAAACATGCATTTTTTAATTTTATTTAAAATTTTTGTGAGAATTTTTAATTATCATTTGGATTAACTTTAAAAAATAAAACTTACGTTGAATTTATGTGACTCATATAGTTTATTTGAATTTCATCGATACCAACAACCACGGTATTTGCCAAATTCATCACACTTCCAACAACACCTTCACTATAATATATTTCAACTTTTTGTAATTTTTCTAATGGTAACTCTTTTTCGACAAGAACTGTATATGCTTTTCTAGCTTCTAAACCAGTTATTGGACTTTCAATTTTCAAATCTAATATATCACGTTTCATACCAATAATATTTATATAAAAATTACCTGTAGCTGAACTTGAGGTATTTTTTGATGTTTTTACTATAACTTGATAAACGTATCTAATGAAAATAAAAGATGAATTAATAGCAAAGAAAAGAAAACTAGCATTCTCAATTTTTTTAAGCCATTCTTTGTTCAAAAATCTTTTTCACACTTACAGGCAATATGGCGATTTATCAGTGGTTGTCACAAAGTAATTTTCATCCGTTTTAGGTAGCGGAATATTGGTCGGATCATAATATTTACTCAGACCAATTAGACGGCACTTTGAATTGTCTTTACCACAATCACCACATTTACCTTTTTTATAACTTTCATAATCTTTACACTGATATCCGACTAACTGACAACCAGTTACTTGGTCATAATTTGTAGCATAAATTTCGGGGGCTCTTAAATGAGAGCAAACTGGTGACTCTAAAGTTTCAATGAGACCATCTTTGATTATGTTACTTATTTGGTCACGTAAATCACATCCAGCTTGTGTGCTTCCTAAAAATGATGATCAAAAATTAATGCTGAAAAATCAAAAAGTGATAATTTTTTTACCTCCATTTGGCCAAAAATCTACTTGACCAGATTTAAGTACGGTTCCTAGACCGCCTAACACGAAAGATGCTGCGTTTGTGTGAAGTGCTTCTACATATTTTGCATCATCCTATTAAATTTATTTGAGATTAAATAAATGAAATTAATTTTTAAAAAATAGACATACCTTACACACACGTTGACTGCAGTCATCAGAACGGAAAAACGGTCCGGCTGCATCCAAAGCAATAATTCTTTTGAGTTTACAATTTTGTGAATTGCAAAATTTGCCAATAAAGCCAGCAACTTGACCACCTGAAAATTTAAAAATACATATACCATCGCAAGATAATATTTTTTTCAATAAAAAAAAAATCTATGAATATTGAAAAAATTTTCAAATTACCTAATGAGTGTCCAATCACTTCAATGTTATTGCAACTTGTTTTATAATTTTTTTTCAATGTATTAACTATAAAATAACCAATGGCCCGACCAACCAATTTTGTATTTTCAGCCGATAGTGGATAGATAATTGATGCTGCAAATTTGCTCCAATCGACTATAAAAACATTTGTCGAACCGTTGTTTGCCTTCAAAATTGTATCTTTCAAATCGTCTAACCAGTTTTCGTAAGTAAATTCACTGCGCCAACCATGAATTATGAAGTAAGATCGTTTATTTTTGAGATATTGATTGACTTTCGTGCTGTTAAATCGAAGTTTTTCTCCTTTTGTGCTTAAATTTCTAAAATGTAAAATTGAAATTTCTAGTTGTTCTGGATTTGACGGCAAAAAATAACCAGCAGGTAGATTTTTTTCAGAGTAATAAGTTCTATTGAAACAACCTTAATGAGCAAAACTTGTAAATAATATCTATCTAATAATTTTATTTGATAGTTATTTAATAGTTCTTACCTAAAGGTGGATAGCATACAATTTCATCGGTTGAATTTTTATTTGATATTTTTTCTTTATTATTTGAAGAATCAGTAATTTGATTTTTAAATTTGGTCGTTAAGTTGCGACCGGATAAGTTGATGCTCTGTACATGATAAATTAAACAAAAGCATATTAAACAAGTCAGAAATTTCATCGTGTATTGATGAAGTTGTGAAACAACGAACAATGAATTTAATTTATTTTTTTTCAAATTCGAATCTATTTGTTCACAGTGTTGACAGGATTTTAAATGTGAAGTTTTTTTAGATCTGTGCTTTAGGAAAATATAAAATCAGAAAATAAATTAATTGGTAAAACTTCTTTTTCAATTAAAATCTTTTTAATTAAAAAAAAATAAGTAGAAATATATTTTTGAAAGTAAGTTTCTTCTAAGCAAACTTCAATATAAATAAAAATTTTAATAGATTTATGATTTGATTTTATACGACAGTTTGAGAATTTAAAGATGCCAATCGATGAAAGAGGCGATAATTAGTGGTAATTATCAAGAGTGGTTAATGCGTGCTAACATAGTGATTGAATTAAATTTTTCACAGAAGGTATTATTATTTTTACTGTAAGTTACATCATAATTTCGAATATTGGAGGTTTATTTTAATGTAGATAATTTTTTATTTATTTTACAAATATATAGGCGAAAGCATCAAAACTATAATTAATAATTTTGATTTATAATTCAAATCAAACGTTGAAAGAATTTATTTATTAACATCATTCAAGCAGTTTCATTTATTTTTATTTCTAATTTTTTTAATATATTAAAATTTAAAGATGTACTATTAATTATATTCAAATTTTAAAATTTTTGTTATTCCGAATCTATGTCCAAATAATATGTAAAAAAATTGTGTCTACATTATTTTGATTTTCTCATTAAATAATTTTTATTTATAGAATGAATAATAAAATTTTTTTGACGACAAATAAATAAATAAAATGAAAAAAAAAATCAAAAACTTTTATTCAGCTAAAGTAATCTTAATCACTAAATTAAGCTAATTATTTTTGAATTTAATCTTTTAATTATTATTTTTGAAAATATTTCAACAAAGTTTCCAAAGAAAAATCTTTTAAGGATAATCATTAATTGACTAATGAAAAAGAAATTTTTTTTTTTTATTAAATTAAGTATTTATGGCTACGAAGTTATATTAATGACTTAAAATGATTTGATAGTTTGAAATCTTAAATATTATTTAAGACATTAGCAATAACCCGCTCAATAAAGACATTACTTAATCAAGCAAATTTTCAAGTTAAAACCGAAAAATTTTGTATGCAGTTGCGTGCTCTCCGTTTTACAACTGATAGTGAAATTAAAAATAATTTAATCTGAAGAGTTAAAAACTATCGTTTTTGTTTATATCGAGAATAGGTAGCTTAATTAAGTATCTATTTATTAGACTTTATTGCAAACAACACAATAAATAAATTAGATTATTAATGATAAAAAACTGAATAACATTCAATTGAATTCTAATGATGATTTAATTTTAAGGAAATATTATTTATGTGTTTATTAATGATAAAATAATACCATATATAATTGTGAAAATCTTGATGTCTATCTTTATATATATTAAATTGTAAAGCAATTCTTTAATGGAAAAAATTTCTGTATTATTTTATTTTGTACAGCATTGCTACATTATATCGATTTTCAGCAAATTTCTAGCAAAATTTAAAAAAAAAAAACATCATACTTAATTCCATCTTCGGTTTCTACTTATCATTTCTTTTCGACGATTTTTACCTGCTCGTCTTATTTGAGATTCATTTTTTTTTGATAACGAAAATTCATGTTTAACCCATTGACACACATGAATTATTAAGAGAAAAAATACAAACAATATGAAGCCAACAAATAAATGATGAATTATAAATGAGTAAGTATTAAAGGCGAATTCATCAACTTTAATCATAGCATTTTCGAGTTTTTTTGATTGGTTTGTAATGATTAGAACATTTGGATTACTAGTCATTTTCACTTCATTATTTTGATATATATCGATGTTATTAGATACATTAATAATATCAAGCATGTGAGCCAAAGAAGCTTTATTTATCCCAAATGGTCTGTTTATTATTTTGGTAATCGTCTGTTTTGTAGGCTCTGCAGATTCAATTTCAACTTTTAATAAATTATTTAAATCATCTCTATTTGATAAATCTTCATTAGGTATGACTGTTACAAACGTTTTGTTATTATTCCAACTATCTCTGTAATTTGCAATTAAATGTCCATCACATTGAACACAATAATAGTTAATCAAAGGCGGTGCTTCGAACAGTTCACTCATCTTCAATTCTGGCGGATGATATTTTAAATTACAACCATATAAAAATGAATCGTGTACCAATTTGGGATAAATTATTGAATTACCTAGCTCATCATTAAGATAGAAAAAATTTTGCTTAAAAAAATAAAATAGACCACGGTAAACGAATGAAGCATCAAGTTGATTTGGTAAATTTCGAAATATGCTTCCTTTAGTTTTCAATTTTAACTTCAGATCAGTTAATAATTCGTAGAGCCAAAAATGATCTTCTATTATTTAAAAAACCAAATAGAGATAATTTCAAAAAATTATTAAACAAAAATTTATAGCGAGTTATAATTATAAAAAAAAACACATACTTGTAAAAACAAATAATTGTTTCTTATAAAAAAATATAGTGTCCACTCTTAAATTTGTCATACTAATTTGAAAATAGTCTGCAAAAAGAAACGGTACTAATTTTTTATTATCTGGTATGTAAAAAAAGACCCATCCATCTTTCATAACAATTAAATAATTAAAATTTTCATAGTTAATATAAGTAGCCGCATCAATATATGTCGGAAATTCAAGTGGAAAATCAGACTTATATCTATTAATATTCATGCTATTTTTTTCGTCACTTATCAATCTTGCATCTATTACACTTGGGAATTTGAGTCGAATGTAAGGCGTTTCTTTATTAGTTTGTTGTGAGCCAATTTTTATTTTCCAATAGTATTGGTTGCGAAATATGTAGAGTTCATCTGTCAGTTGATTGTAAGTCAGATCATCAATCGTAGTTAGAAAACAGAATGGCTGTGGACAACCGAAAAACACTTGATTAGGTTGAACAAATGGCAATCGGATAGAATCAATAAAAAAATTTTCATGTACATTATGAAACGTAGCAAAGTATTTGTGAAAAATGATGACATGATTCTGTTTATTGAACATAAACATATTAATAGCTTTCGTCTTGATTGTTTTTAATTTATCAATTACTGAATCTAAAGTCAAATTAAATGAGTTCAAATAAGAACTTAAACCCATTAATAAACGTCTCAAACGAAAATCAACTGCTTTTTTACTTTTTCCATTTTTTCGTTCATAACTTTTCTGTATTTTAAAAAAATAATTTCGATTATTTTTTTGCTTTTTTTTTCGGCTCTTTTTTCGATATTTCTTCAAATGTTTTTTAAGTCGATTTGTTGATGGCTTTTTCAATTCGTTTTCATAAAGAAAATTATTCATATAATTATCTTTTTTTACTCGTCTATAATGAAAAAATTTTTGAGATTTATTATCTTTTAAATGATCTGTCACTTGATTTTTGAACGAAGAAAACTTTCGATAAGTTGAAACTTTATTTTCAAGACTATTAATGTGTGAATAATTTAGATAATTATCATTTTCATTATAATTAATATATCTTTTCTGTTTCTGATGAAAAAATGAGTTATAATATGATATATTAAAGGTAAAAATTTCATCTGGTAAAAATTGGATAGAGGCTAGGGCAATACCTTCATATGAATTTAAAGCTAAGCTTATTAGTTGATAATTACCCTTTCGATCAATAAAAAGAATCTTTTTCATTGAGCGATTTTTCAAAAATATCCACACTTCAAACGAACTATCATCCGAATTACCATTACGTTCATAGTTCATCATCAACAAACTTTTGATATCATTCAAATTAAAGTGATTTTTGATTATACAATGAAAAATTTTATAAAAAGGTAAATTATTTTTTCGCTTTTTATCACAATTTTGCACCGTATCAAAGTATGAAATTTCATATGTCTCTGCATTTACTACTAAAATACGCCATGCTTTATTTTTTTTGTGTTGCAAAAAATTATACAAATACGTGCCGTCGAATACATTTAGTTTAAGAATTGAATCTTTCATTCCTGCATATTCACAGGCTAACGAATATTTACTAAAATTTGAGCACTTAAAATCAACAATCTCTTCGTCGATAATTGGCGAACCATCACGTTTAAGTAATGTATCTAAATAAGTTATGAATGTCAGCGGATTTTTACTCAAAGAAGTTAGTTTTTCATTAGTTATCCAAATTTGATTGAATGTAGACACCGATGCACTTACTAAATCGCCTGTCAGATAATTGCTACACTCTTGAAATAGTGGATTAAAATTTGAACTGGTGAATTTGAGGCAACCGATAAATATTAAAATTTTAAAAATCAATCTGGTCTTCGAATCGCATTTTGAGCTTATAAATTGGCATTTTAATGAAAAAAGAAGTGAAATCATTTTCAGTTGTTGTCAATTACAAAGTTGCCAATTTTTAATGAAGATGATAATCGGCACTCTTTTATGCAATAGGACAAATTTATTTGCTTCAATTTTGACTATAATCAGTAAAATTTTTACGTGGAAAAACGGAAATCTTATCATTTTTATAATTATATTATTTTTGCAATTTTGATAATAATTTATGAATTATCAGATAAACAACCATCGTAGGAAGTTCTGCTTTTAATTTACGGCTGAAAAAAAATAAATCGAATTGTTTGCGATTCGTCAATTGTTGTAAAATTGTTTGCGATGTTCGTGGTGGCGTAAATTGCAATTATATTTTACTATAGCTTGGCTAAATCAACATTAATTAATTTAAGTTTAAAGTTCAATTTTAGAATAGAGAAGATCATTCAGTATGATCAAAATTAATTTCAATATATCATCTGAAACCATAATTTTTCACTAGTCTACAATTTGCAACAAAAATAGCTTTCTTATAATAAAATTTGAACAACGCAATAATTTTTAATTTATTTTTATCGATAAAAATTCATAAATGATCTATTCAAATGCAAATATTTGTGCCATATTCATGCAATAATACTAAGTCATAGTTTTCTGAAACCCTCAAATTGATTTCAGAATTGCTGCTATTATATAAATAAGGCAGGTTAAAAATTTAAATGTAACTTATTTGACTGATTTTGCTAAATTAATTGCTATCCGTCCATAATACTAATAGAGGAAGAAAAGTCTTATTAATTACATAATAAAAATCATTTTTGAATATTTTGAACTGAAAAAATGTGTAAATTATTTGTTTCAATAATAATGAGAGTTTCATTAAACAATAAACTAAATGAAAGAAAGATTTTAATACACAAGACGAAATAAAAATAAATTGTGAATTTTCAAGTTCAAGTAAGAGAGAGTATTGATACTAAAAAATCAATTTCGAAGTAACTCTCAGGCTTATTTACTATTGTCAAATTATGAATTTAAATCAGATGTGGTGTTAATACTTTTTGAATATGTTTTTTGGAAAGAATAATATTCATAGCTCAATGCTTTTTTTATATTTTACTATGGTTAATACTTAACACATGCTATCAAATCCACATCTGAATTTTCCAATAATTATATTAACTTTACTTATTGAGATCATTGATTAGCAGGCCCATCTGATAGGGCTAACTGTTATT
>BLXL01001467.1:0-14210 GCA_023170135.1 Acarapis woodi
TCAAATGTCGGAAAAAAATTATATTTGACTGGCATTTGTTATACATAATGAAATTCTAACAAAATAATTAGCAGAAGAAATCTAATTATTGACAACTAGACTTTTTGCTTTAGTACGAAATTAGCAATTACAAAATCGCATATAATAATTCACTTTCTTACAAAATTAAAAGATTGAAAGTTTATTATTAAGATTTGATTTCTGAGCCGAGCCCTTCAAATCTAAACAATAGTATACTTGATGAATGTTTTGCTTAATTTTTGGAAAAAATTTGAAACGAATTTTTTCATGTTTGTATCAAAGTTTAAAAGATGCGATTTCACTCGAAAAAAAATTCACAATTCAAAACCGAATAATAAGTAAATTCAATCTGATTTTTTCAGCTTCACTCAAATTAAATTTTGAAACATATTCTTTATGCGTAGCTAGAGAACATGAAATTTCATTATGTAAATTATCAAATTGAAAAAATTTGAATTTTACAGTGATCACAATAATCAATTCAAATTTATTTGGCCGACAACAATTTTTTTTTGTAAATTTGTTTTAGAAATAAATAAAATTTTGAATTCATTAGACAAAAAAATAAATAATGTAATATAAAAATTAGATTATTAAAAGATTATAAAAAAATGTCTATTTTAAAATCAAGGTTTTAACTGTAAATCATGTAGTTAAATTATTTGTTTCAATACTGTATAATATAAGAGCGCTATAATCATTACCCCTCTGTTCAGCCACAATTATAATTTCTGGTTTTGAGTGTCAAAATGAAATGGCTGATCGGTTGCATCTTATTATTTCTAAATCATTGTCATTTTAAATTTACTTTGAAGTTTAAAAATTTTTAATAACATTTCATTCTTTTGAGCTTGCAATATAAATTTTTTTTTAATTTCTATTCTAATAATTCAAAAATTAATGCTTTGCTGATTATAATAAAACTAAAATTACAAAGTTATGAATCATAAATTCAAGTGTCAAAAAGCAAAGGTTAATAAGAAAAAATTAAATTTTTTTTAAATTAAACACTTTAGAATACATCAAAATTACGAAGATTTTTAGATTAAGTCAAAATGTACTTGCAAATAGTTAGCTTATTCGATAAAAATATTTTACATCTCATTAATAGATGCTTTTTTTTAATATCTTCAGTTATAATTTATCGACTAATTAAATTTATTTCTAAAAGAGCGAATGTGGGAATTTAAAGAAAATAAAAATGAAATCGATTTATGATACAGATTACAAATAAATAGAGATTCAAAAAATTATTAAAAATTATGTGTTCAAAATTAATTTAATTTGAAAGTTCAAAATGTTTAAAATTTTAATATATTTTATAATTAAGATGATTAATTGTGAAAATTAGAAAAAATTACTAAAAAATGTTATGTTTTGTATTTAGAAATTCAATGAATTTTTCTTCAGGTTTTAACTCAACAAATTAGAAAATTGGTAGATTTAGAGTAGTTTTACTTAAATAGCATGTAATCAAAATTATTAGAATGCAATTTCAAATTTTTAAGTTGAAAAATATTTATATAATTATACATAACGAGGAGAAAATAAAAAATTAAAATACAAAAAAAATTTTTCTTCTTCTGATTATTATGAATTGATGAGCAAATGCACCTATGCCCAAATCAAGCATCGTAATCTATTAAAAATTCGATTTTTTTATAGAAAATAAATTTTTTTTTTATATGAGGTTCAGAAAATCTTTTTTTAAATCGAAATTCAATGAAATGAAAATTTAAATTTAAAAGTCAATCATTTACCACTAAGCCGAAATTTTTTCTGTTAAAAAGCAGAAACTATTATTTTGTTATATAATAAGAAATTCTTTTTTTTATACTTATACATATATAAAATAATGATAAATATATTGATTTTGACAAGAAAAATTTTTGAAGACAGAATTGATTTGATCAAAATGTATAAATGAAGTAGATTGATGATGTTAAAAATTACAGGGACATTTTCAATAAATTCATTTTGAAATAAACATATTTTTTTTACTATATTATTTGAGATATCTATGATTGTAATATATCATCATTTTTTTTTTTTTGAATTCCAAATATAATGATAAGTAACAAATTTATCAAGTAAGCTAAAAATTAAATCAAATTAAAAATAAAATTAAAAAAAAACATTTTTTGTTTTTTTTCTGAAATTAGAAAATTCAAATCAAATAATTATCATAAAAAACGATTAAATAATTTAATCATATTATTTCAATCGGAACTATAATATTTTTGAAAATTTTCAAAATAACTTGACACCATAAACTAATTTTTCATTAAATGAAATTAAAAGACATTGAACATTATTCATTGTAAACTTATAAAATGAATAAAAAAGAAACTTGTTAAAACTTAAAGAGAATTTATGTTTCCGATCAGAAAACGTATTGTTTTTTTGGCAAACTAAGTAGAAGGAAATGAAATGCATGTAAGATAAATAAGATCTTATTACATGTTAAAAATTATTCTAATTCATTTAGATTAAGAATGATATATATATTAAATAATTTAATTCATGTTATATTCGATTAAAAAATAAATTGAACCTCAGCATTTTAAAAAATTTTTTTTTGAGATTATGATTTCACATTACGTTATTTAATATTCAATTAAATTATGTAAATGAATGACTTTATAGAAATTTTTGAATATTTATTATATCATATGGCTCTTATATGTTTAATCTGAATGTGGAACAAAATTCAAAATCGATTATTAGTGTATTCTATCTAAGAATATCATACGAAAAAAATTTTTTTTTTTTCATCTATTAACTTTTAAGTTTTTTTCTGACATCAGTCATCGTGTTATTGTTTCTGATGATGAATGAATGATGAAATAAAAAAATCCGAATCAAATTTTTTTCTGAGATTATATGGAAAATTAATAATCAATTCATAAATAAATCTAATAATAATATTGTGATCTATAATTTACTTTAATTTATTTTAGACTTCAGGATCAAATCATTTTACTTTTGGATAAAGAAAAAATTCATTTGTGTTCGTTTTGCTGAACATTTTAAGAATCTATGTTTTAAAATATATCAAATTAAAAAATAGAGCATAAAACGTTTCTTATTTTTTATTTGAAAATATTTTATATAGATTTATTAATTAATCTTGCGGCAGAATTAGAATGCGCAAAGAAAAAAAATAGTAAATCTTATTTTTTGCTTTTTTTTTTTAAATTTATTTAAAATAATTCTTCAAATCATCGTATCCCGTGTTTATAATCTAATCTGTATAAATTTAACAGTTATCAAACACCAGAAAAGAGTAAATTCTTTGCATACTTGCTGACAACGAATCATTATTGAACTAATCAGGTACTGTTAGAACATAACTTGAAAAACAAGTTAAGAAGATTTGACCTGAAATGGTCAGAAAAAAATCGAAAAAAAAAAAATTTTTTCAACAGGTAGTATTTTTTTTTTATGATTCCGAAACGAACCATTTTTTCGAAAATATTTAGGTTTATTGACCCTTTTCTTCTCTATTTAGCAAGAATTTGTTTTAAATTTTCTTCGAAATCTAATGATAGTCCAACAAAGATTCTCAGAGCATGTAAAACGCTCCTCAATAAAAAAAATCAAAAAGTTTTACCTTTATTACTTTCAATTGAAAATTTTATGAAACATTTAACCCTTACTTAAACATGTGTTCATCAACTGAATTTTGAGTTTAAAATTAAGCGAAAAAAAGTTAAAAGGTGGTTTTTCTAGTTTGAAATATTTCAATAAGATTTTTCAAATAATTCTGAAACCGAAAACCAAATTTTTGATGCTCTAAAAATATCAAAAAAAAAAAAATCAAAGAAAATTTTAATTGAATTTTTCACAATTTCGAACAAATTTGAGCATTAATTTCTTAATAAACTAAATTTCAATCTTAAAAAAGCTTTTAATTTTTTTTAAATTATAATTCATTCAATTATAATTAATCTGAATTTTCAAAATTTTTAGTATTTATTTTTATTAATTTTAGTATAAACTAAAAAAAATTAAAGAAATTTCAAATTATTAAAAAATTACTCTGTTTTTTAGATTTCATGGCATCTGTAAATTTTCAATCAAATTAAAAAAATTATCAAAAAAGTGAATTTTTTTGTCTTTAAATTCTTTGATCGATTGATGCAAATCTTAATTTCGTACTTATTCAAATTTCTTTGATCTAAAGTTTTTTTTTTAAAAAAAAATAATCTTAGTTCGAAGATTTACAAATCTAAAAAGGAATTATCGATTTCAGTCTATTTTTAACAAATTTTTATCTATTGGACTTGATAAGAAAATTTGACTCAAAAAAAAAACATTGTCTTTTAAGTTAAGAATAATTGAATATTAATTTTGAAATTGACAATTTTGAAAAAGAATAAGAACAAAAAAGTTTTTATGTTTGCATTTTATTATTTGGTATGCTAAAGTTTTAAAACATATTCATTTTTCAGACATAATTTTGTGGAGGAAATATTTCAAAAATTTTGGCAATAATTTAGGTCAAATATTTTTAGGGAAAAGAACACTATACTGACATAAAAAGTAAAATTAATTTTTTTAAATTCGTTGTAAAGATTAAAAAAGGTCTTGAATTATTCAAAAATAATATTGCCTTATAATTTATTTGCAAATAAAATATATAAATATTTGCATGTATTGCTAGGGACAGTTTTTAAGTCGAATTAGTAATCACTTGAATGATCTTAAAAAATTTATCATCCTGTAGTTAATATATAAAATGATTTATTTAAATGTTTAATTAAATATAAAAATTAAAATTAATTGATTTTTTTTTATTGATTATGAATACTAATTAATAGTTAAAAAAATTTCTGTTGTAGCATTTGAATATTGAAAATTCATATAAAATATTTATACAATATAAAATGAGAGATCTCAGTTAATTAAGAAAATTAATAATTTGAGAAATTTCGACAAAATAATCATTTCTAGTCATAGATTTTTTCTTTAAATTTTCAAAAAACTGTAGTGAATTTATTTTCTATTATTAAAAATTACTTATTACTTACGTATTTTTTCCCAGCGTTCATCGCTAAATTTATCGGAAACTTCATCTTCTGGTATGTAATAATTCACATTAAAGCATTGCGTTTGGGTTGGAGATGTATAGGTTTCGACTGGTTAAAAAAAAAATAAATTAGCTAAGAATTTCGCCATTTTAAGCATTCAGTTTCAACGAATAGGAATAATTCTGAAAATAACAAAATTCATTTATTCATCCAATTAAATTATATAAAATTTTAATAGAAATTAATGTTAAATATTTTTGAGGTGATTTTCTTAAAAAATCTATACCCTGAATCTTAGAATAATTATTAATTTTTTGAAACGAATTCTTCAATTTTTTTTTCAATAATTTATCTCAAGTTTTTTGACATCAAAAAATCATTTTAAAAATGATTACGACTTAAAGTAATCATTGGAAGCTTTTTCAAAAAAAATTTCTTTATTTTGAAAAAAATTTTTGCAGAACGAAATTTATTAATTAAATTGAATAAAAAATTTTTTAATTTATATTCAAGAAATTAATCGGGTTTAAATTACCGCAAAAATTATGAAAGGTAACTATTTAAATTCCGAAATTCAAATTGTGAATGATATTTTTTGCCACACGGAACATAAAAATTTTAACATTAAGTTGGCCATAAACTTAATTTTTGTGAAAATTCGACATGAATGCAAATTTTAGATTGTAAATGTTTTTGTACTACAACTATGCGAATCGAAAAGATGTATGATTGAGTGCAGATTGCCCACTAAAATACGATGTATGACTATCGTTTGAAACATAGAGTAGGGTGAGATGACAAAAAAAATTCAAATTTTTTTACTATTCAAAATTTGGCTATTACTCAAGAAGAAAAAAATTCTTTCTTTTTTTTTTATGTCTACATACGACTTTTGGGGAAATATTGTAGGAAATTTAATTCGTTATATTGGAGGATATAATTGAAAAAAATTTTTTTCGAATCAGTATAATTTAATGGTCACTTATTTTCTCTTATTATAAGTTTCGGAAGGCAAAAGATAATTTTTTTCATTTTCGTCTTTGCCTATTTGAAATGTGCTATTTAAATTTAAAAATATTTGGTACACCAATTAAAAACAAAAAAAAATTATTAAATTAATTTGTTGAACGAATCTTAATGGAATCGATTATTATTAATTATTAACTATTGTAATTGCATTTAAGTAATTTATTTTGAAAAAATATGTGTTTCTGGTATACCACTCATTTGCATAAAATATAAATTTTTTTTTACTTTGAAAAATGATAATAATTAAAAAAATGATTACAATATTGATATTTTAAATTTTTCTAATGAATTCATGATAATTGATACACACAAAATATATATATGCGTTTAGAGTATAAGAAATTTATGAATCAAAAATACTTGATTATAAAGATAATATTACGACATAAAAAAATTTTTTTTAGAATTTTAAAAAAATTTAGACCAAGGAAGCGAAGTGAATTGAAAAAAAAAATGACAATTTATTTTTGCAATGAAAAATTTGATGTTATAAAAGTAAAAAGTCTAGTTGTCAATAATTAGATTTCTTCTGCTAATTATTTTGTTAGAATTTCATTATGTATAACAAATGCCAGTCAAATATAATTTTTTTCCGACATTTGATACATTTAATAAGGTTGAAAAAAATATCAAAGTTTAAATTTTATTAGCACTTTTAATCTTTGATTCAAATTCCGGCCATATAATTTATGATATAATTAAAAGCCTTAAAAATTTTAAATATAAATTTAATTTTTATTTCGATTCAAAGTAATCCATTGAAAAGTATGCTTCTTGATGCGCAAAACTTAAATTTCGTTTACAGTTACAAAATATTAAAATTATAAAAGATAAAATTCTATTTGATTCATCATTTTGCTTGCAAAAAAAATCGACAACAGTCAAATAAATCTTTCGTGATGTTTAGTTCATATCATGATTCCATATTGTGAATTCCAACCTAGTGCATCCTGAAAAAAACATTTGATTAAAGTGATTTTAAAAATTTTCTAATCTTTATTGATTTAGGTCAGAAAATAAGATTTTTGCAGTATGATACAACAAAATTCTAAAAAATTTAAGTGTATAATATTTAAAATTAGGCATAAGATGAAACGCTCGATAGAGATAAAAAATTATACACTTTATAAATTCGCATTTGAAAATTTGATAAAAAAAATTTCGAAAGTTCCTTTCGAATAAAATTAATAAATATGAAAGTTTGAAAATTACGGCAAAAATTTCATTATTTCTAAAAACAGTTTAAAATTTAATAAGTAAAACTGAATTGAATTTTAAAGAGTTCGATAAATTTAAGTTTTAAGAAAATTTAGAAAAGACAAAAATTTATTGAAAGTGTGCCCTTCAAGAATTATTTCGTAAAGTCCAATCTATTTTAATTCAAGTAATTCAATTCGAATTCATGGTTTTCAATGATCGAAATTCGAAAATTATCCAAATAATTAAATGTTCGATGTGTTATGTAAATAATAAGTAAAAAAATTAATATTTAAAAAAAAAGAAAAATTTTCCCTATAATTTATTTTATTCTGTATTTTATATAATATTTTTAGTTTTTTTTCGTTGGAAAAATACGTAAAATTAAGAGAATCTATATTTTTATTTGCATGAAAATTTATTTTTCTCGTAAAGACAAAATCAAATGTCGCCAAATCTTCTTTTCTCAGAAGTGAATTCTTAATTGATTTATTAGAACACTTTTTTTTAAATTATAAATATTTTATTTTAAACAGCTTTTATAAAAAAATTAGCCTATATAATAAAATGATAATTCAAATCATTCAAATGGCGAAAATATATTATACGATATATATTTATTAATTAAAATAATACACTAGCGATATTGAAGTGCAAAAAGATATAAATTTAATATCGATTCATGTTCATTTAGAATTCATAAGGCTTATAGCAAAAAATTTTAAGATCTCAAATTTCACCTAATTTTTTTTTGAAATACTGCATTTATTTAGAACACAATATCTTAAAGTTCAATTAATTAACTTTTATAACAAATTAAAAAGTACAATTATCTTTACAGTTACTCACAAAAACTTTTCATTAAATTTGAAATGAATTTTCTCGAATCTCAACTTATTTTCACTTGATCGATTTTTGGGTCAATTATGCTATCAAATTAAATAGCCAATAAGAGAAGATATAAATTTTATTTCGAATTTCTTATAGACAGTAACAATAAATTATTGATGAACTTTAGCTACAAAAAAAAAATCTGAAAAATAAGGCGAAGATCCAATGACTTTTGATGGAATTGTTTGCTTTATTTTTAGAAATGTGTCGTTATTAGATATAAATATAAAATCAAATTTGATAATCTCAAAATAATGAAAATTCGTATTTTTTTTTGCTGTTGAGCAATATTCAACAAATAAATAAAATCATAATCATAGATAATAATTTACATGTCAATTAAATTTGAATTCTACGATTGCGTGAAAAAATTTTCTCTTTCTTTTTTTTGTATTTATTCGAATTTTATTTTCAGTTTACAAATTGTTAGATTTCTAATTTTTTTTTGCTTTATTTTAATCTCGAAAGCAATTTCAGTCGTGGAAATTTTTGAAGTATTGGTTGTAAAAAGAGATTTCAAAGACTCCAATATAAATTAAAGTATTGAAATCGTCTTCTACATTATCATTTTATTTGTTGTTTTTTTTTTTTTTTTGCAATATTGGTCTTAAATTCTAATTTGATTATCAAAAATTTTATTTTTCTTTTTATGATTTCGATTTATAACACCCAATGACTGATTATTTATATTTTAATCCTTAATATCAGTTATACTAATGACTAAAAATATATTTTTAAGTTTTCGTTTTAGCTTTTTAAATTTTACACGATTTTGGATTTTTTTTCTTTTTTTTTTTGGCTTTCCAATTAGAATATTGATGGCGGCCCTTTGGTTTTTGACTTCAAGCAAAAAAATTTTCAAGAAATACAAGTTGCATTAAAAAATTATAAAATTTTGAAAATTAAATGTACTTTTTTTTTGTAATTTATTAAACTATAATTCTAGAAATTTAATAAACCCCTCAAAATTTACAAATCAATAAATTATTTTTCGTCAAAATTTTTATAATAAGATTTGAAAACTAAATTTTTCGTTAAAATTAAAAACAACTAATAAAAATTTCAGAAATTACAAGATTTTCCGATTTTTATAAACTTGGGCAGATTAGTTTCATATTTTTTTTTGAATTTAATACCATTTCTTTCTTTAATTTTTGATTTAAAAAACTTTCTAAATCATGATACCTGCTTCAAAATACTTAAAACGGTTATTCAAATTTCAATCCGTTGTATGATTTATTATATGATGTTAAATATTGAAATTTTTCTCATGTCTTTTTTTTCTCGAATTATTTTTGTGATTGAAAATTATTTACTGATTGATAAAGTCCTTTAAATCACCACAAATTCGAGACTTTTAAATTTTTAAAAAGTTCAATCAAAAAAAATCTAATCTTTTTGAATTTCTTCGTTCGATGCACACCATTTAATATAAAATATTTTCAAATTTTAAGAAGTCATTAAAATCTAATTTATTGAATAATATTCATTTAGATTATTTTTTTTTTTGAAAACGAATCTTATTGGCTAACCAGTTTGGATCTTGGATTTTGAAATGAAAAATAAGCTTGAAAAACTATTTTAGAAAAATTTTTCTAAATAAATAGAAAACGAAAATGAAGAACAAAAATAAAAATCGTCAGTTTTTTCAGTTTGAATATTGTATATAACATTTATTTTTAGATTCATAAGTCTTAAAAAATATAACAGTAGATAAATATTTCAAGTTATAATATCCAATAAAATATTAAATAATATTAAATAGTCGATACAAAGAAATTTTCTTTATCATTTAAAATACAAGAATTTTTCGAATTTTTAAAATAATATATATAACTAATATGACATATTTGTACCATATAACTTTATATTTTGAAGTTAAATTCAAACATTTTTTAACAAAAAATTAAAAATTTATTTAACACTTCAACTATTATTATATTTCAAACATAAAAAAATAAAAATTAAAATATTTCAAATAATTTTTCATTTTATGCAAAAATATTACAAACCATTAATGAATTGAGTCAATTAATTAGTGACCATCATTTGCTAGTAACAAAACATCCACAGGAGCTAAATCAAATAAATTATAAAATTTATAAAGGCATTTCAAAATAATTACTTAGCATTTAATACTAAAAAATTAAAAAAAAATTCTATTCATTCAAATTTATTTGAAAGTTATTAAAAATTTTTTCACAAAAATATTGCTTAAATTTAGAAACAAATAAAAAGTAAAAAAAAAATTTTTTTATTGATATGTATTTCAACATTTAATTTAATTGTAAATTCAATTTTAATAGCAATTGGGCCTGTGGAATGACAAAATTAAATTATTTTCTCAGAGTTTAGAGTCTTTAAATTTAGGCGATCAAATGTAATCGTTTTATTTCTTTTTGGTTTTTTGAAGATAAGACAAAATCATTTATAACAAAATTATTATTTTTTTGAATATCTTTGTAAATTATTTGTCGTGAAAAATTTTTCATGATAAAGCGGATTAAAAATTATGTCTTTTAAATAGGTATTAGAAGGTCTATTATTTTTTAGTTGTACAATTTTTTGTTCACTTATAAACTTGCACATTTTTACTTTTTTACATAAATTTTTTATTAATTTGATTCAAGTACATTTGATTGAAGAAAGAGATTAATTCTATTCGAATTTGCAATTATTTGTCTGGATGATTTTCATTTGATGAAAGTTTTTTTAAGAACTATATTTCACAAATTTAAGCCTAGAATAGGTTGTTTACTTTTAAAATGATTTTAGTAAGACCTTGGGCACTAAATAGATGAAAGCCAGCTCTAATATTAAATAGTATCGATCAAATAATGAAAATTCATTATTGAGATAATTAGAAGATACAATCGAATAAGCAAGTTAAAATGGCAAGTACAGGGAAAAAATTAATTTTCTGATTTTAATTTTAATTTTTCAAGTTTCTTGCCTTTAATTCGCATTGATCACACAAACGGAAATATTGGCAGTGATGTGTAAATTATTTTAAACTTTCTCTTGAACAAATTTTTCTTGCAAAAAAATTCAATGGTTTATTTAAAGACTAATCTGATTATAATTGTGAATTGCAGTCGATTTGATAAAATATTTTTATGCATTTTATTGAGATGAAATAGTAATTATTCATAATGGATAAAAATTAAAAGCCTGACATTGCTCAAAAATTTTAAAAATAAAATTAATGATTTAAATGATCTTAGATTAAATTCTAAAAAGAATATACTCTTTGTTATAAAATCTTAATCATCAACGCAAATATCAAAAAAACTATAAATAATTTTTCTATCTTTTTGACTTTTTAATAAATTAATTTCATTTTATAATCAGTAAAAATTATATTTTTGATAAATTTTTAGCCTCTATGAGCAATTATTATGACGATATTAATTCAAAACAAATTACTGTAATTTTATTTAGCGTAAAGAAAAAGGTAATAATTCTGACAATAATATACAATTAGATAAAACTTACAAGTAATTACAGATTCAATCTTTGGTCTTGAGAAATTTCGATTCAATTCAGAGAATAGTTTCAAGTTTATTTAAATTCACATCGAAGATTTAGAATATCTTTTATTTAATCCCATACTAATAAGAAATTTTAGAATAAAAATTTCAATAGCTTAATTTTTGTCTTTAAATAATATTTAAATAGAATAATTTCTGATAGACGCCCAAAGAAACAACTACTAAATTTACTTAAGATGAGTGAATTCAAATTCGAAGTTCATAAATTAATTTCGAACAATTGAATTTTCAACAAGTATTGGCTTATATTAAAACGCTAATTTTGATTTTAGATAATTTTTACAATGATTTTTGTGAGAACGGTGTACATTTACAAATTTATTGATTATTTATCATACAAGGGTTGATCTCGAAAAAAAATTTCACGAAATTGTTTCAAACATTTTTTAGTTAAAAATATTATATTAGAATGAATTTTCAAATAATATTTATTTGATTTTCTAAATGTTAAAGTTTAACATTGATTTTTTATTATAGATCTCAAAGTGATCGAAAAAATTTCTAAAACTCTTACTTGATCAAACCGAATTATATAAATATTTCCTTGGAAATAAATCCTTTAAATTTTAAACTCAATTTACAGATTTTAACGATTAAATTCAAAATAATTCCATTTCGTAAGATAAGTCCAAAATCACATTTCATTTTATGAAAGTTGATAAAATCAGATTTTAAATTCCAAATATAGTAAATTAATTACGCAATCGATTCTTATTTGATACATATTATTTCACATTTTATGTTTTATACTTATCAAATAAAAGCATATTACATTAACATTTTAAATTTTTATCTAGTTTATGTACATATTGATTTCAAAGATCATTTTACAATTATTTCATTTTGCGAAACATGTTTTTGAAATTTATCAAATGTAAGCTTTAATAATTGAAATAAAAAAGGTTTAAAATAATCTCATACTTGGATTCAAATTTTTTTTCAGATTCAAAAAAAAATTATTTATAAAATAATCTTTTTATATTGATAAAAATATTTACTGAAGATTATTAAAAAAAGAGTTTTTTAAATCCTATATTTTGTAATGAACATGTTTAGAATTTTGAATTTTTCAGACTAAAATAGCATATAAAACTGTTGCAATATATTTACTCAGAATTATTGTTATAAAATGATATTGAATGTAAAAACAAGTAAACATGCTTTTGATCAGATCATGTAGCTATAAAGACATGAATGAAAATTGCACAAAAAATACAAAATTTATCTCTAAAGACCAAATATATCCCATATATTTTATGATTTATCCTTAAGAAATAAAATTGTGAAGATTTTCTGATGTTACAAATCTCTTAAACTTTTATTTTTTTTAGTTATCAACAGGTTGTTTGCGTTAAAAAAGAAATAAACTTCTTAACCGACTTAATTGTAGCAAATTAACCTAAAAACAATATCAACCTCAAAATAGACTTTTTAACAAAAAGCTTAATCTAAAAAAAATGATAAAATTTGATCAGCATCTAAATACTAAAGTTTTTTTTTAAAATTAGAAGATTTTTTAATATTAAAGTCATATTATGTGCTTTCTGAAAAATGATAAAAAAATTTAGTCTCAAAAAGATATTTTTTTTTTTAAATTAGTTGAGCCTTAAGCAGTGGTCAATACAATTGTATCAATAATGAATTTCGACTTTCTTATTGAATTATGAAATTTGGAAAGCTTTCAAATAATTTTTTTATAGATGATATTTATGATCATTAAGTATAATAAAGAACGATATATGACTAATTGAAATGCAACTTTGACTTAAAAATTTTGAGTTTGAAATTTGTGATTGAATATAATCTTAAATTTAAATCATTTCAAATTCTAGATCAAGAGATCGTAATTTTGATCTTTATTTGAAATTATATGTTCAAATTTTAATTTTTATTTTTTAAAAATCAATTCGAAAAAAAACTTTTCAAAAATTAAAAATTTTTAATTTAGACTTGAAATTCTAATTTAGCCTTTAATTTATTGACCAAGTTTAATAATTATAAATTTTCCTGAATTTGCAATCCAAAATTTAATCTTTCTTTAATGAAAAAGTCATCAAACCGGATTTTCGAAAGCCTATTTATAAAAGATGGACCTGTTTGTGAGAAATGAAATTAAATTAAAATCTTTCGAATGATTCGATTGTGTAAATTTTTTTTAATCGGGCTTACCACCACTAATAGTTTCTTGATAATTTAAAATTTAAGATTTCTATTTAATAAAAGAGCCTTATTTAGTTAGTAGTAAATGAATCTTGCCTGTAATTTATTTAATTACCCTAAACTGAGTGTGCCATTTTATTTCATCAAAATAATATATTTGTTTAACATGCACAGAAAATAATTTTGAATATTTCAAAATTTTACTTATTATGTGCCCATAATAATTTGTGTTAACTAAAAAATAGTCGCAAAATTTTTATTAATAAATATTGAATCCTAAAATCAACAATCGAATTAATCCTATTGATGAAAATTTGAACTTTTTTGC
>BLXL01001468.1:0-20439 GCA_023170135.1 Acarapis woodi
ATATAATGTATACTGGCATTTATTAAACATGTACAAACTTCTCTCGTCGAGCACAGTTTAACGACTTCAAATAATATATAACCGTACTCAAATTGTGCCCATTCTCCCTCCTCTTCCACTCTTTCCATTTAGACCTAATTGTCAATTTTTGTTCAATTGATATGTTTGATTCATTTTTTTCTTGTTTATCTTTAGCTGACGAATCATTATTGTTTTGAGAATTTTTCATATTGCAAAAAATTCAGAATTATAAATATTCTTGATAAATTTTAATAGTGAATACTTGTCAAAAAAAAATTTATCA
This sequence comes from Acarapis woodi, assembly GCA_023170135.1. Taxonomy (NCBI): domain Eukaryota; kingdom Metazoa; phylum Arthropoda; class Arachnida; order Trombidiformes; family Tarsonemidae; genus Acarapis; species Acarapis woodi. The sequence goes on from BLXL01001468.1 coordinate 305, forward strand.
GTTTTCTGTTTGCAGTATAAGTCAATTATGATTAAAATTTCATTTCAAATTTTAAATACTATATTGATTCATGATAAATTTTATTGTCAATCGCACATTAAATTTTATTCAAGTTTTAGATTCAATTCTTTTCTAAATTCGATCAAATTTCTTGAATTCTTAATAAATTTTATTAGAAAATTTTCAATTATAATCGTTTAGTTTTATTTTGTATCAACAAGAATTTTTATTTTTTATTTCGAATGAATTGCTTCACTTTTACCCTATAAATTTTTTTCTTTTAAATTTCAATTTGAAAAAATTTATCACTAATTTGATTTCAAATTTTTCAGGTACTTCAAGAAAAAAATACAACAAAATTTTTTTTTTATTTAAATTTAACACATCATAAATTTGTTAAAAAAATCTTTAAGTGAACTTTAACTAATTTTTCACACTATAAAAACGACACTATTCAAAAAAAATGAATACAGATGTTTGTTTAAATTGTAAGTGATTATTTGCCTGCTTTGAATTTCAAGTTTACTATTTTAGCAGTAAAAAAAAATCCAATTTAAAATAAAACGGATTTTGTAAATTTTAAAATTTTCGAACAAAAGTGAAAGGAAATAAAAGTTCTGTTAATCAGTTGTTTATCAGATTCATATATATGTTTGAAGTATAAGTTTATATTGATATAAATTTATTTTTTTTGAATTACTAAAAACAACACAGTTGTTACAAAATATTTGTAATATTCGTAAATTATTATTTGAATTCATTTCAATTTATTTAAATCAATCATGTTTTTTTAAAAGAAAAAATTAGATAGGTCTTTGTATAAAAAATCCAACAGCTTCATTTTGTGGGAAAAATATTTTAAAATTTTGCATTTTTTATCCTCATATCTACAATTTATGCTTATATTTCGAATAATCAATTTAATTTTTTTTTTTCTTTTCAATTTTTGATAGACGAAATTTTAGAGAGAATAGTATCAGAAAATTATGCACAACCATGTGATCAAAATAATGATTTGAAAATGAAGTTGGAAAACATTATTAAAAATACGATTGATTTTACAAGGATGAAAAATGATAAAAACAATAATGATTCGTCAGCTAAAGATAAACAAGAAAAAAATGAATCAAACATATCAATTGAACAAAAATTGACAATTAGGTCTAATTCTTGTTCCCAGATCGGCAAAGAAATGAATTTAGATATATCCAAAGAAAAAATAAATCATCGAATTTTCGATTATAGTAATCAATCAATAACTAGTAAAAATAAAGAAAAAGCACAAATTAAAAAATTAGACGAAATTACAACCAAAGAATTAACTCATGATTTATCATTACTATCTCGGAATTCATCAAACGCATCATTATTAATGAACAAGAATAGTTCCACTCCTGAAGTATTAAATCACCATAAAAGTTGTCATGATTATATAAAATCTTGTGACGATATAAAAATTGAAAAACCATTCTCAAACAAAGTCATTGAAGACAATAAAATCAGTAAAGTAACTGACACAATGGCATCCTCTCAATCATGTGTGAAAATGCCAGCGAAAATAGAAGAATGCAAATTAAATTCAACCAAGACTAATAAAGATCCAAATAAATTGACAAAAGAGGAGTCCGATAAAAAATTGTTCTTTCTAAATTTACCTAAATCAAATTCAGCTGAGAAGATAGCTAAATTGAAAAGTAATATTAGTTCAGTTTCGATGAATGGCAGTAATCTTATAAATAAAACAATAACTACTATTAGCAACAATTTGACGCAAATTACAAGCAAGAGTCGAAATCGGGCAACAGATGCCAAAAAACAAGTAGTTTTAGCTGACAAAAAACAGGAAGCTGATGAATCACCTACAACATTACTATCAGAAAAAAAAGAAAAAAAATTTTCATTAAATATTCTAAACAATAATGGTAGTGCGTTGAAAAACACAGATAAAGTAAATAAGTCATCTGTTCGAGAGCAAACAATCGAAGAGGAGAGAATGATGAACTATTCGCACATTGAAGATTACGGTAGCCTAAATTGTGATCATGAACCTGGTCTCGAATTTGACGAGTTTGGTGATTCGGAATTAGAGCATACCAAACTTGGAGATGATGGTAAAATTTTATTTTTCTTTTTTTTATTTTTATTCAAATCGTTAGGTGACAAATTTAATTGATTTAGTTTTAATTTCGAAAATTTTCGATTATTTTTTGTAGTTTTATAAAATATTATTAGAATTAATATTTCAAAATTTTCGAAAAATTGTCTTCGATATTAAAAATTGTATTTTTCAAAATTACTATCTTTTCTTTATTATAATGATATTAATTTGAAAAATAATTTTAGTTACGATTTTCAAATAGCTGGGAACAATACTTTTATAATAATTAATTTTTTTTTATCGCAAATTTTTAATTTCATTATTCCATAGAAAAATTTAATCATATGATAAATTTAATTTTTTAATGCAGAATCTTGTCAATTACTATACATATATACAACAAGTAATTAGAAATCATAAAATTTTTTTTCTTATAACAAATTATTTCATTTTATGAGAAACGTACGCCCATAGATAAATTTTGAAATTTGAATATATTATTATCAATATTTATTTAAATAGTATAATAATAGAAAGTTTTTTTTGTGATGAAAATTTCATCAATTTTTTTTGTGTATTCATAAAAAAAAAATTTTCGAATTATGCGCTTCAAAGAAAAGTGTGGGAAAAAATTACATATACGAGGCAACAAAAGTATTAGAACAATTATAGATTAAAAGATTGTGTGTTCTATTTTTTTTATGAACATATCGAGTTACCCCTATTAAAACGATTTATTCAGAAAAAAAATAATCTAGATTCATGTTTCATCATGTGAAATTTATGGCTTTCAAATTTTTTCTTTTATTTAAGTATAGAAACTCTAGTATAAATTTCTGATCAAAATTCTTAACTTTTATTTGCTTTGACAGATCATCTGAGCGATCTAACTGAAGATCACAGCGATTGCTCAAGTGAACTTCCCTATCTGATAACAGACGTTAATGGTAGCAATCTAACTTATTTAGAATCACCAGATGATCTATTGTCTGATGACTTTGAAGAAGCTTTGCGTGATGTGGTTGATGAAGAAGATTTAAATTCATTTTTAAATATTGAGGAGATGAATGCTCAAAATTCAAATGAAAGCAAAAGTCTTGAGGACACTGATTTAGACTTTAAATTATTGGCCAAACATGGTATCATCGAAATGGCCGGTGATGATCTTTATGGTAGAAAAATAATCACCATCTACGCATGCAAATTGCCGCCTGCCAGCACCATTGACCATGATAAACTTCTTAAGTGAGTTCTAATTAATGAATATTAATAATTTTTGTCATATTTAATTTTGATTCTTTCAAAATATATTCAGATACATAATGTACACATTGGATCAATATGTCGAAAATGACTACTGTTTAGTTTATTTTCATCACGGACTCAATTCTATTAATAAACCATCTCTTAATTGGGTGTCGAAAGCTTACAGAGCATTTGATAGAAGATACAAAAAAAATCTAAAAGCTTTGTATCTTGTACATCCAACCAAATTTATTAGATTCATATGGAGATTATTCAAACCTGTGATTAGGTAAGTTTTATTTAAAAAATTATTGGATTATAAGTATTTATTTTTTATCATTGAAATCAATAATATTTAGAATTATTTTGTTTATATAAATAAAATTCAATTTAAATTTTTATTTAAGTGCAAAATTTGGCAAAAAAGTTCAATACGTAAATCATCTTGCTGAGCTTAAAAATCATTTACCATTAGAACAACTTATTATACCAAAAGAAGTGATTGAACATGATAAAAAACTAATGCAAATAAGTCGAACATCATGGTTTACTTCGTCAAACTCGAATGTGAATTTAAATTCATCAATTAATTTTCATTCAAAATTAACTAGTCAGCAATTTAAAGTTTCATTACAATTGTAAGGAAGCAATGTTTTTTTAATTTATAAATTTTTATATTATCTAATTCTAAAAATAATTTTATAGCATTAAAGAACATAATCATGGTGAAGTGATCGCTCCTGTAGTTCGCAAATGTGTTGATTATTTGAATAATGAAAATGCCTTACTCACTGAGGGTTTGTTTAGACGGTCAGCTAATGTGCAGATTGTAAAAGAAGTAAAAGAACAATTCAATAATGGTGAAGATGTAAACTTGAATGATTTTGAACAAGGTAAGATTTTTAGAAATTAGATAATCAAATATTTTTCTTATTTAAAATATCTATAAAATTTAGAACAAGGCTATCATATTGCTACAGTTCTTTTGAAATCTTTTCTTCGAGAACTCGAACAACCTCTTTTAACTTATGAACTTTATGAGGATATAATTGATTTTCAACAGACCAAAAGTAACGCAGAAAAAGTCGAGAAATTAGCCTATGTTAAATCTCTTATTCTACAAAAATTGCCTATTGATAATTATAAACTTTTGAAATACTATGTCGAATTTCTCGTGAAAGTAATGGATCGTTCCGATTTGAATAAAATGACAGCATCAAATCTGGCAATCGTATTTGGTCCAAATCTATTGTGGTCTAGTAAAAGCCAAGCAACTTTGACATCTATCACAAACATAAATCATTTTACAGAGTTCATACTAAAAAATCATTATCTTATCTTTGTAAAATAGCATACATTTTCTAGGTTTTTAATTTTTTTTTTTTTTCGAAAATCTGTCTTACTCATCTTTCTATGAAAGATTTTTTCATATTTAATCTAATTTATGTTTTATCGAATTTCAGCTTTTCGTATTATTTTTTGTTTATTTTATTTTGAGTTTTATTACATGTTCTTGTACAAAAAACTGCAAACACATAAAAAATTTTTAATCATGCTTTTTCTTATCATTCCAAAACCTAATTTTTTTGATTTCTTAGTTCTTGTCCTAATTTTTTTAAATTGTATGATTCCTATAAAACGATTTTATGTTCCATTAACTAGTTTGTTTCTTTTGATTGTATATATTTATTTTTTATGTATAATCAGAAATTTTTTAGTATTAAAAGCAATTATTGTGATCAATAACAATATTAGTTTGAATTTGTTTCTTCATTATTTTGAAATATATTTACGATGAGTAAATGCAATACGAATTTATAATTTATAGAAAATTAACAATAATTAAAAAATGTATTTTAAATTTTCGGTTCTTACCCTTTTAAAATGGGAATTTTAATGTCTAACAGAATTGAAGATAAATTATTGTTTTATAATATATATTTATTACATCTATAGTGAAAAATCATAGAATATTTTTGAATTTTTTATCTCAACTTTAGCAATAAAAAATTGATTTAGAGAAATAAAATTTTCGAGAAATCAAGATAAATAAAATAAAAAAATAAAATAAATAAATAAAATAAAGTCTAGAATACCTAATTCAACAATGAAGAATAAAGGAAATGATGAGGCAAAGCCGAAATCTTTAAAAAATCCAAATAACCAGCCAACAGAAAAGCTAATGGCTAATTAATAAAAAACAAAAACTTATACACCTTATATTAATTGAATGAATCATTTTGTCTTTTTTAAATTATGAATAAAGTCCGTAGAGAATATAAAATCATAAAATCACACTATCGAATTGAAAAATTTAATTTGAAAAGTTTGTAATGAAGTAAATGTAAACAAATGGACAAATAAAGAATTAAAATTAAAAAAAAAAACGTTGATCGGTATGCTGTGAATGATAAAACAATAATGTGAAAAATAAGTGTACAAAGGTAACAAAGAATGATGAAATTACAAACTATTTTTAAACATGTATAAAGAAATTGCTTTTGTGAAAGCACGTTTCTCCAAAAAAGAAAATGAAAACGGCGATAATTTGAAAAAAAGACGCTTTTTTATTTATGAACCGATCTCTTATAAGCCGATTTTGAGCAAGCGCAAGGGTTAGCTTACAAAAAATATGGAAAAAGGTTTCATTGCGTCTCGTTCTCCCTCTTTTCTTTCAAATTCATCATATATGAAAATATAAAAAAAAAAATTCTGTGTTTAGAAATCTGATTCAAATTTTTGTTTTTAATTGATTATTTTGTTTTTCAAATTAAAAAATCAATAAATAATAGATTGTGATAAATAAATTCAATTCATATTTTTAAACAATTATCATCTTGAAGTAAAGAAAAAATCAAATTTGCTTAAATGGAATAAAAATTATAAGTGATCATAAATTAATGGTAAACAAAATTATCTGTTTATTGTTAATTAATTTGAAAGAAACTAATCTATTTTTCATTTGCAAATAATAGGTGAATGTGTGTACTTAAGTTTTTCAAATCAACCGTTTCAGTAATCATTTAATAGGTAAAAATAAAATTCATTTCAAAATTTTCAATATGTAATAAATCTTTTAAACTATATTTAATTCAAATAGTTATATTGATATTTCATCGATCGATGATGTCCTTTCAAGAAGAAAAAATTGAAAATGTGCCAACATCTGATACAATAATAGACCAAGCGAGTGAAAAATGTTCGGAAAATGAATCAAAAATAGTTGAAAAGACGATTGAAAATGAATCGGTCAATAGTAATAACGTAGAATCAATTAATATTGATAATAATCTTAAAGATGATAACTTGAATCCTAATAGTTCCAATTCAAAATCAGATGATCAGGCGATAAATTCAAAAGAGCAAGAAGCAAATTCATTTGAATCGATTAAAAATTTAAATGAAAAAAACCTAAATTTAGAAGAACAAAATGCTAATTCAGTTTCGGAGATTACAAATAAAGAAACAATAAATTTGAATGAACAAGAAACGGTATTAGATACTCAATATTCAAATATAAATAAATTGAAAACAAATTTAGACGAACAAGAGACCGATTCGAAATGTTCAGACATAGATAATCAGTCCGAAGAAAAGAAAAATGAAGATGACAAAATTCTCGCTAAAGATTCGGCCAATAGTGAGATGACAGGAGAAGAAAAAATTGATAAATCATATAATACTATTAAACAAATTAATAATTCACCTGATCAAAATATTAAATCAAATGTATTAAATAATCTTGATGACAATCGATCGAAAACTGTTGATGATTTGTCTAATACAGAAAATAATAAATCAAAGGATGTTTCAGATGGTGTGGCAAAAGAGGATCAACGTACCGAAAAATCAAAGACTATTGAAAATAATCAAGAGTTTCTTACTTTCAATGTTAATGATCATCAAACTGAACAATTGAATCAAGAACCAACAATAATAGATAGCTTGGCAGCAACTCAAGAACAAGTTCAAGAAAAATCGCTTGTTCAAGAACAAGATGATCTTAATCAAGCTTTAAATCAACAACAACCACAAATTCTTCTGGAGCAAACTCAAAATCCTGAGACAGGTGAAATGCTGTTTGTTTTGCAAGGTGAAAATGGTGAACAAATTGCTCTTCCCCCTGAAGCAATATCGAGCGGTTTTGTGCAAATACGTGATAGTGAAGGTAACGAACAATTAATCACGCTTGCATTATCAAATGAAGGTGCGTCTGACAGTTTAATTGGCAGTCAGAATCTCTTACAATCATCAGATGAGGCGAACGATTTAAGTGAACAAGTTTTTCTTCAAGCTCAACAACCGCTCGAAGTTTCAGCTGATATCATCAATACATTAGGCGCAGCAAATATACCAATTCCGCCTCAACAGTTGACTCCTACAACCGCTCCGACAAATGTTGTTCAATCTCTTGAAACACCAAGAGTATCAACACAAGAGACTACCATGACCACAACTGAATTAAATACAGTTCAAAAGGACACTACTGATACAATTCTTTCTAAATCACAGATCACATCAGATGATAAACAAACAATTGTAAATGAGATTTCGTCCAAAAAAAGTAAAGCGAGTTCTACACCGATGAATCTTATTCCGGTACAAAATGCAATCAACAATGTGACATTAGAGAATATAATTTCAAATGCTACGACGCTCTTAACTGGTGTTGAGGGTTCATCTGATCAAAACTTTGTCATTATGACAGATGAAAATCAATTAACTACTTTAGATAATCTATCGAATCAAGTTGGTGTACCTGGCCAAACATTTTTAATTGAAACTACCGATGGTCTTCTGCAATGCACAATGGATGGAAATAGTACATTTCAATTAATACAAAATTCCAGCGATCTTGCTGCAAAAGGCTCTCAAAATCAATATATCACCATACAAAATGATTTGCAAGAAAATCAAATCATTGAGACAATCGGTGATAATGGTCAACCGATTACATTCGCTGTTTCATCAAGTAATGATGAAATTCAATTTTTACCTGTAAATAATAATCAACAGCAATCTTCTTTACTTGATTTAAAAAATAGTAATATGACACCAACCAAATCATCTACAACGACAATGAAATCTTCAAAAATGAATCAAATTATTTCATCTGCCACAGCAACTAATAGTTCACCTATTTATTTGATTGGGGAAAATGCAGCAGCCAATAAAGCGATCGCAAATTCAACTTTAAATATGACTAAAAAACAGAATGTCTCTATCATACAAAACATAAATAATCGACCACATTTGAATCATCAACAACAAATCATTAACAATAATAATAATAATAATCAATCATCAAATCGTAAAAGAACTCAACAACACAATCATCCACAAAGATCAAGCTACAATTTAACCATACCAGTACAATCAAACACCAAACTTTCCTCATCAACTAACTCGATAGCAAACAATTTTCTGCTTTCATCTGTGAATAATGAAGAATCAAAACGTACATATGCCAACTATGCTCAACATCAATTACAGGCTTCATTAAATGTGTCTTCATCTCACACAAATAAACATGATGTCAATCCATTGTCATCATCACGCCGAACTTACAGTCGTAAAAACATTTTGTGGTTAAATCCAGTTCAAACAAATAGCAATTCAAAAATCATAGCATCAACTAGTAACAATCGAACTGAGAATAAAGAAGATAAATTGCAAATAAAAATAGATTTAAATGAAAAAAAATCGATTACAATAACACCAGTAAAAGATAAATTAGTTTCAATAGATCGGAATATAAAATCATCTCCATCTCAATCTATTAAAAAAGGTACAATTACAATTTCCACAATAATTGATTCTACGAAACAATCGAATCGTAATTCTAATGTTTGCAATCAAGTTAAAATAGTACCTACAGAAACTCAATCTAGACTTCTCAAAAATTTGACTTTAGCACAATCATCTGATCTTAAGAATGAATCAATAACTAATGATGATGATTTAAGATCTATTAGTGAGAATTCTGACAAAATGGAAATTGAAATTTCTTTAGCCAATGAAAACAAGAAGACAAGTTCAGAAAATGAAGGAAAACCAGTTAAACGTTTAAGAAAAAGTTCATTGACGGAAGATATAAACAAGAAATCTGAAGTTGGAACCTTAGCAAATGGTAATGAAGCTGTTGTGGCGGATGAAAATGAGGAAAAAAATAAAATTAAATTAATAAATAGTATAATGAGTGAGCCTGTAATTGATGATCAATCACTAACTAACATCAAGCATGAGAGTGGGCGCAGGAAATCACCAATCAAACCGTTGAAAGATTGTGGAACTAATTTTGATGATGAAATAAGAGAGATTAAAATTGATTATGGAAATGATATAAATGAAATTGACTCAGAATTGCTATCTGAACCAATAATTGAGAAAACTAAACCAAAAGAAATAGTAGTCCAGCGTGAGCAATCTATGAGAACAACAAGGTCAAGAATCTCGACTAAATCTGAAAGTAAATCTGAAGAAGAGATAGTGACGAGATCGAAAATTGCGAATAAATCGGAAGACTCACTTATTAAAGCAAAAAGTTCTACTAAAATTGAAGAACAAAACCCAAAAAATATAAATGATACAAAGAAATTGAAAATCGAAAGTAGACTTGTGAATAAATCTGAAGAAGAGATTGTAACAAAACCGAAAATTGTAAGTAAATTGGAAGAAGAGTCTTCTAATAAATCGAGAACTTCAACTAAAACCCAACAAGATTCTGTATCAAGCATTAATGATACTAAGAAATTGAAAATCGAAAGTAGACTTGAGAATAAATCTGAAGAAGAGATCGTAACAAAACCGAAAATTGTAAGTAAATTGGAAGAAGAGTCTTCTAATAAATCGAGAACTTCAACTAAAACCCAACAAAATTCTGTATCAAGCACTAATGATATCAAAAGACCTAGAAATGAAAGTAAATCTGAAGAAGAATGTGTTAATGATGTAAAAAGAACTAGACGAAGTTGTAGATTGTCGAAAACAGTAGTTGATCAGTCAGTTGAAAATGTGTTGAAAATTGATAAATCAGATAAAATTATTAAAGATCTTAAAAGTAACAAAGTACAAGAAACATTTGATAAAAAAGAGAAATCGAGTAAATTCAACGAGTCGAATACGAAAAATGATGAAGATCCTTTTTTAACATCTAGATTAAGGCGCCGTCGATCAAGCGGAAAAAAAATAGATGATGAAGATGTCACACAGGACGATATCCCAAAAAATAAAATTATCAAAACTGATGCAAAGTCGACCGTCTCAAAAGAAATTCAACTGCCAGGGATATCTGAATCTAATAAAAAGCACATAGATGAAGATAGTTTAAAATTTGATTTGCTATTCAAATCACAAACAATAAAAGAAGAAAAACAATCACCGCAATCAAGTAAATATAAGAAGGTCGAAAAATTTACTAAACTAGTTAACGATGAGATAAAAGTAGAACCAGTAATTACAAAAGGAAATAACAAAACTGCAAAAAATTCAACCGTAAATATTCCAATTTCTAATGAATCATTTATTGACTCAATACCAAGTACTAATAAGAAACGTAGTTTAAGATCAACATTAGCTATAGTTGAAGATTTATGGAGTTCAGAAATTCAGCAAGATTCAAAAGTATTCATGACAAAAAATTTAACAACTAGTGAACGAAGAAAAACGATATCGTCAATAAGAGATTTGAGGGATGAAAAACAATTTTACGACGAAAAATTAAGTTCATGTGAGGTTCACATTCGTTATCAATCACCTAAATCGATCAATTCAAGTGGTAATCATACATGTCAAAAATGTGGTTTCACAACTAACCGAATCAATTTGCTTGTTCAACATCACAAAACTGATTGTCAGGTAGTAATTCGAATTTTAAATATTATATTATAAGAAATTTAATAAAATTTAATTATATTACTTAGACTATAAAGTCACAGTTAAATTTTTGGCACGATGAAATAAAACGAGTTCAACAACAACAGCAAAAGGCCAATAAATCGCCGACGAACAAAAAGAAACGTATACTTAATTCTTCTGGCAAATGGGAATATAACGATTTAGACAGTTTTGATAAGAAATTAGATTACTTGAAGGAAGAGAGTTCAGATGATAATGATAATAATGATGATGATGATGATGATGATGATGAAATTTTGACAAGTGATAAAGAAGATAATGATAAGAAATTACCATTCACAGAGAACGAAATCGTTTGGGTAGAATTAAAAGAAGAAAAAGTAAAATGGCCAGCATTAGTACAACAGATCAAGCAAGACACAAATCAAGTTTTAGTTTATTTAATTGATGCACCTTCAGATAGACTATGTTCTTCCAAGGAATTATATTCAATCAATGATGTAATCACCTTTAACAATGCTAATCAAAATATCAAGTTTTTAGATGAAACAAAATCACAATATGATGACAGCATTGTAAAAGTTGTTCAAAAAGCAGAAGATTATACCCGCAAAAAGTTGTTAGGTGAACATTTAGATTTAGGTAAACTGTTAGGTGATTATCAACATGCAGATAGCAAACATGATAAATCTGTAAAAATCAACAATGCATCCCTTCTTCAGTATATAAAGTCAGGTAAAGTAGAGGCCCATTTGTTGGGTATCTATAAAGAAAGTATAAAAAGTGATCTTCATACAGCTTTTAAATCGGGTATTAAGGCAAGCACGTCGACTAGTAATCATTATGGTCCTTTTGAGAACGAGGATGATCGCGATAATTTGTTTAATTATTGTTTAGAATTATTTAAGAGCAATTTCAAGGTTGAAAATGATGAATTTGATGTTGTAGATTATTTGATGGATGTTTGGGTACCTAGTGTAAGTTAATCAAATTTATGTATTATTAGAAGTTATTGTAGATACAAATTTTAATTTTCCGTATTTATGGTACTTATGTTAATCAATTTTTCCATTTTACTTTTTAGGCCTTAATCAAAGGCATCAATCGTCTCTATCGCATCACCATGGAGGAAGCCGAAAATATTTTTAATCGTAAAACAACAGAATCAGTAGATAAATATTGATTTCATATGTTGAATTTCATTTTTAGCACAAATCAACTGCAACAATTACTCAAACTTATAATAAGAAATAATAGTTTTGAGAGTTATTACTAATTCATCTTTTGAACGATCGAGATTTAAAGCATAGATATATATAATTCACCCGTAATTTAATTTTTTTTTTCTTTTGAATTTCAAGATTTAATAAAGAAACAACATTTATTGTTTAAGCATATTTTATTTTTGCGAAAATTGCAAAATGAAGAAGCACACCTCATTTTGATACATTGTAGATTAAACAAAATCATTCACTATTCATTTATTTTAAATTAAATTATTCTTTTGAATTGCTCGGTCAATTATTCATCATTTATTGTGTTGTATGACATAAAGGTAAATAGATAAAATAAATAAAATTTTCAATTTATGAACAAATGATAAGTTTCAATATTCAGAATTTTTTTGAGACAAAAATTGTTTTTCAAACTCGAGAAAATCATCTTCGGTAAATACAGACTTTTTGCTCGTTTCTGATTTTATAGCTGTTTTTTTATCAAATTCTTTGAATAATGTATTCGAAAGTGACTTACTAACTTGAATACTAGCAAGCTTTTTTAATTTCTCTTTATTCTGTTGTGATTTAAATTTTCGTTTGATTGGTATTGATTTTAATTGTTCAATTACACTAATCGATTTGCTGAAATTCAACTTGTCTTTTGTGTCCTGTTTATTTTTTGGACGATTTTTAAATTTACTTACTGCACGCTTTTTAGACGCATTATTTGACTTGAACTCTTTGTTTATCAAATCCAAACTCTCCTTTAACAATTGTTCAGACATTAGTGACAAATAAACAGATAGTAAAAATAGTTTATCAGATTGAAAAAAAGAATTTTAACCAAATTTTATCAGATTTTAATTTAAATAATTTTAATTTGCTTGAATAATCAGAATAATGTAGTTTTTTGTTTTTCATACATGCTTGAAATTTTAAAATGTAAATAGGATGTGTAAATAAAAAACTGTAAAAATAAGAAATTAGTAAAATAATTCAAAAAAGCATTCAATACCAAAAAATATCAAATTCTTGTAAACCTTTTAAAAAACAATAAAAAAAAACTTAGATGCTAGTTGTCTGATAGACTTTGAAAAAAAATAATGAATTTGCAAAAGTGAATATGTTAATCAACTTTTTATTTATAAACATACATCACTCGAATAGAATAATTCGAATTCGTAAATAAAATGACATAAATAATATATTAATTCTTTAAGACATTGTCAGAGATTCTTAAAATCACAAAACTTGTTATCAAAAAAATAAATAGTCTAATTGGTAATCATTTTTAAGTAAATAATTTTTTTTCTATTTAATTATTAGGCTTCACACGTAATGACTATTTTGGAAATCTTTTTCTAACTTGGCATGATTTGAAAATTTATTATAATTCAACAGAGGTCAGTAATTTCAGATAAAATGAATATTTAATTGGTTATTCGCTTTAAAAATATAACACCAGAGTAACTTACAAGTAACAAAAAAATTTAAAAACATGTACTTTTAAAAAAGTTGAGATTCATTTATTTTTATTAATCGGTTAGCGTAAAATTTCGGTTAAATTAATTAGAACAATATGATGAACGCTCCTAATGTACCTCATCCAGGTGCTCTGGTGAGTAAAAAAAAAAAATTTGTATTCATCGGCCTTCCAGCTCCCTTAGGTTATGTTGCAGGTAAGTAAAAGATTTTTCAAGTGTACTTACTAATTCATTCTATGAATAATAATCTACTAATTGTATTATTAATCAAATTCAGGCGTTGGTAGAGGTGCGACAGGTTTTACAACAAGATCTGACATTGGACCAGCAAGAGATTCGGCCAATGATGTGTCTGATGAAAGGCATGCTCCACCAAAAAAACAAGCGAAAAAAGAAGAAACTGAGGAAAATGATGAAGAGTATATGAATGAATCGAATTATGATGAATTTGCTGGTTATTCAGGCAGCTTATTCAACAAAGACCCGTATGATAAAGGTGAGTTAATTTTCAAATTATGATATGACAATCATTATTTTTATTTTCACATTGAATATTCAAAAAAAAAAAAAGATGATGAAGCTGCAGATAAAGTTTATGAGGAAATCGACAATCGTATGGATGAAAAGCGTAAAGATTACAGAGAAGCGAAATTAAAACGTGAATTAGAAAAGTATCGTCAAGAGCGTCCAAAAATTCAACAACAATTTAGTGATTTGAAACGTGAATTGAATAGTGTTAGTGAGGAGGATTGGTTAAATATTCCTGAAGTCGGTGATTCACGCAATAAAAAGCAACGTAGCCAAAGACAAGACAAATTAACACCTGTTCCAGATAGTGTCCTGGCACATCGAGCAGCAATTGTCTCAAATCAAACATATTCTATTGACCCAATGACTGGATTAAAAACACCTTTCACCGATAATACTAATGGTTCGGTTGTCGGAACGAAAAGTGTTATTCCAAATGATTTAGATTTGCGTAAAATAGGACAAGCAAGAAATACTCTTATGGATTTGAAGTTGAATCAAGTGTCTGATTCGGTAACTGGTCAAACTGTTATCGATCCAAAAGGTTATTTAACTGACCTTCAATCGATGATACCTTCTTTTGGAACTACAGATATAGCAGATATGAAAAAAGCCAGATTATTATTAAAATCAGTCCGAGAAACTAATCCTACCCATGCACCAGCCTGGATTGCATCAGCGACATTTGAACAAGTTACGGGTAAATTGCAGACTGCTCGCAATCTAATTATGAAAGGCTGTGAGATGTGTCCAAAATCAGAAGATATTTGGTTGGAAGCTATACGATTACAGCCACTTGACATCGCAAAAGCCGTTGTAGCAGAAGCTGTTAAACAGATACCAAATTCAGTCAAATTGTGGATTAAAGCATCCGAATTAGAAAGTGAATTGAAGCCAAAGAAACGTATTTTGAGAAAAGCTTTAGAACACATACCTCAATCGGTGGTATTATGGAAATATGCTGTCGAATTAGAAGAACCAGAAGATGCTCGTATTTTATTAAGTAGAGCAGTAGAATGTTGTTCGACTAGCGTAGATTTATGGTTAGCATTAGCTAGATTAGAAACCTACGAGAATGCTAGAAAAGTATTGAATAAAGCGAGAGAAAAATGCCCAACCGACTCACAAATTTGGGTATAAAATAACGATAACTATTCAAAAATAAAAAAATTTATAATTTATTTTTTTATGTTTTTTCATAGATTACTGCTGCAAAACTTGAAGAAGCGCATGGTACCAATCATATGATTGACAAGATTATTGACAGAGCTATTCAATCATTGTCTAATAATGGCGTTGAAATTAATCGTAAATATTGGTTAGAAGATGCCGCAAATACTGAAAAAGCTGGTTCAGTACTTACTTGCAAGGCAATAATCAAACACGTTATTGGAATTGGAATAGATGATGAAGAACGTGAAGGAGCATGGAGTGAAGATGCTGAAAATTTTATTGCTCAAGGTGCTATTGAGTGTGCACGTGCAATTTATGATAAATTAATCGAAACCTATCCAACTAAAGAAAGCGTCTACTTACAAGCTGCATACTTTGAAAAAGAATACGGTTCATCTAATTCATTAATTGATTTGCTTGAGAGATCTGTTGTCAAATGTCCTTCTGAGGGTCTTTATCTCCGATTGGCTAAAGGTATTATAAACATAATTTAATCGAAATTCGAAATCATAAATAAATTTTTTTTTTTTTTACAGCCAAATGGTTAGCGGGTGATGTACCCGGTGCACGTAAAACGTTGCAAGATGGATTTAGATCACTATCGAATAGTCAAGAGATTTATCTTGCTGCTGTCAAATTAGAAATTGAAAATGAGGAATATAATAGATCAAGAAAGCTATTAGAAAAAGCAAAAAATAGTCCAGCATGTACTGCAAAAGTGATTATGAAATGGGCTAAATTAGAGTGGTGCTTAAATAATATCGATGAAGCAAAGCGTTTAGTAGATGAAGGTGTGGAAAAGTATCCTGATTTTCCTAAATTATGGATGATGAAAGGTCAATTAAGTGAATTAAAAGGTAATCAAGAGGAAGCATTAAGGGCATATGCAGATGGTTTAAAACAAAATAAGAATTGCATCACACTTTGGATACTTTATGCAAGATTAACAGAGAAATGTAAAGGTGTTGTACGTGCTCGATCGATTCTTGAAAAAGGACGAAAAGAAAACAAACGCAACACTGCTGAATTATGGTTAGAGACTATCAGACTCGAACAACGCGCAAACAATAGGGAAAATGTGACTCATAAATTGTCTTTAGCAATTAAAGATTGTCCAAACGAAGGTATGTGTACGTGTATGAACTTGGTTTGCATTTTCTACAAATAATTATTTTTCAATCCTTATTTGTTAACACAAAGGTATTTTGCTAGCTGAACAAATATTTTTTGTTGGCCGAACCCAACGTAAAAGTCTTTGTAAATTGTTGTTAAAAAATGATAATATAAAAGATCCTCAATTTTTAAATTTGGAAGTGGCGAAAGTAGAATGGGCTGATGGTAATTTGGAAGAGGCGAGAAATCTTTTTAATATTGCGTGCAAACTTGATAGCGATCTTGGAGACAGTTGGGCTTTTTATTATCGTTTCGAAATGCTTAATGGAACAGAAGAGCTACAGGAGAATGTTATGAAAAGGTGCATACAGGCTGAGCCTCGGCATGGTACGAAATGGTGCGAAGTATCAAAAGATCCATCTAATTTTAAACTTACGACAAGAGAAATTTTACTCTTAGTATCTGCAAACCTTCAAACTCCATGTTGATTTTTGTTAATTATAATTTATTTAAATGCATCATCTTTATAACTTATCTTCATCATCATATAAACATTTTTTTATTCAATTGTTAATTTATTTTCATTTTAAATTAGCTTATGTATTTAATAAAAATATTTTCTCAAATTTGTTTTTTAGTTTTCGAAATAATTTTTTTGAATTTTAATCGAAAAAAATTTTTTGAGATTAAATGCTTAAAAAAATTTTTAAGTTTGATTGATTTTTACTTGAAAATAATTAAATAAATATTTGTTTTGTTTTGTTTTTTTGTTAATCGTCTTTTAGAATATTTTTAAAAATTTATATCTACTCCCTCATATGAAAAAACTGCTTTAAATTATAAGAATTATAAAAGTATAAATGTCTCTTTACCGACACATGATTTTAGTGTTTATAACTTCTAAAATTACTTTTTTTCACCATCAAAAAAACTGGTTTTCAGATTGTTTTATAGAAACGGTAATTTTTACATGTAGAGAAAAAAGTCAATTACTTTTTGAGACCTAACATTATTTAAGACACACCTTGATTTTCCGTTGTTGTTTTCATTTTTCGTACTTTATAATTATAGTTTAAATATCATTTACACAATTTCCACTCTCTCTACCTGGCTAGATGCAGAACAAAATTAGTTTAGGTGTTGAGAAATCAGATAAGGACCGAGTGCATTCACAATTAGTTCATCGATTTTTCTCTGCTTCGAAAGATCTGAGTATTCAAAATGGTAAAACGAGAACAAAAAATGTGAATTTTATCAATTTACTTAGTAATAATTTTTTAGATAACATCTGATGAAATAAGGTGAGCTTAATTTGAATTCCTAAAAACATAATTCTAGTATAAAGATGATTTATCAGTAGGCTAAAAATGTGTCCGATTTATTTTATATTCATCTCAATCTATTTCATTTCATTATTAAATTTTTCAGGCGTTATTAAGCAAGTTCTTCATTGAACCGACAAATCAATGTGTGATAATCAAATAAAACTATGAATATTTTTTATTTTATTTATTTATTTATCACATTCGGATTGATTATTGAAGTGCTATGTCAATATATCAATTATTATGATAAATACAGTCCTGGGTTTGGACAAGAACACACCAAAGATTCGCGCTTTTTGTCGACCTATGAAAGTAATAAGAATTTAATCAAAAATAGTCAAATCGTTGGTGAGATTCGAGATTATGAACTTTCCGACTCAAGATGTAAAGAACAGCTTAATTTTGCCCAATTTGATGAAAAAATAAATGTTATCTTACCTAGTTTTGGTAAAATATATGGGCGTATCTCTTATCAATGTGATGATCCAAATGTACCTAATCGTGAAAAACCTGGAAATCGAATCAATTCATCTCTTAATCTACCTAGAATTCGAGGCAATGTCAGCGTTTTTCTTGGGATTCCTTACGCTAAACCACCGACAAAAGAAAACGGATTGAGATTCAAAGTATAATTTGTATTATAATTGAAAGAAAAAAAAAATTTTCTTATTATTTTTTATTTCTTATTGTAGCCACCTCAACCTCCTATCTTACAGAAAGGCTATATTGTTGGTAATAAATATAGGCCAGCCTGTCCTCAAGCATCTAAATATACAGGCACATCTAAAATGATACCCGAAATAGATGAAGATTGCTTATATTTGAATATCTTTACACCGTTTGCTGCAAATCAAATACAAACACCATATACTGTTATGGTGTACATACATGGGGGCGACTTTGTACACGGCTCAGGTAATGTATTTCCAGGCTATATGCTATCTATGTATCAAGAAGTGGTTGTTGTGACATTCAATTACAGGCTGGGTCTTTTTGGTTTTTTTGCAACTGGTGATCACCATTCGCCAGGTAATTATGGAATACTCGATCAAATTGCTTTACTTAATTGGGTCAAAGATAATATTCGATATTTTAATGGTGATCCGGAAAAAATTGTTCTTTTTGGTCCAGGGGCAGGAGCTGCTTCTGCTGGTTAGTTTGTTTTAGTTTTCCTTTGTATTTGTATTGAAATTAAAAAATAATTTTATGAAATTAATATTTATATAGGTATTTTAGCCGTATCTCCATTGAGTAAACATTTAGTAAAAAGAGTTATCGCTCAGAGTGGCTCAATGATGGCTGATTGGGCAGTCGAATCTGATTACTATAAAATATTAAATTCTTCAATGATCGCTTCTAAATTCTATGGTTGCCCTTATGAATCTTATGATACCGAAAGAATTATGAGTTGTTTGAATGCCAAATCATATACGATCGCAATCGCAGAACCAGAGAATGAAGTTGGCTGGTTGCCGTTTGGTCCAGTATTGGATAAAAATACCCGCAATAAACCTGATCAAGTTCTTCCCGAATTGCCTGAAAAACTTTTAATTAAAGATATGCCAGTTTTTGATGGTTATTTAACTGGCTTAACCAGAGATGAAGGTGTGGAAAAAGTTTTGCTAGATTCTGAAGCCGAAAAATCAAATTTCATTATAGATCAAAGTCTATTTATGAAAAAAGTTCAAAAATATCTTGCAATTTATAATGAAACATACAATGATAAAGCACTTTTGGATGCTATTGAATTTTTTTATAGTCCTTGGACTAATCGTAAAAATAACACATTATGGAGACAAGGTCTCATTGAATTGTACTCAGATTCATGGTATTTGGCAGGTGTTGATAAGGTGTTGAAAATTTTAGTAAATACTAATGTTCTTAATTATATGTACGTTCTTAATTATACCCTTCAAGGTTTAAATTTACCTAAATGGTATGGTGTACCTCACAATATCGAATATCTACTAATATCAGGTGCTCCATTTATGGACTATAGATTTTATCCATCTGAATTAAAATTAGAATATGCTCAATGGACAGAAGCCGATCGTAATATGTCACTATTTTTTATGGTGAGTAAGAATGAATCAAT
>BLXL01001471.1:0-11973 GCA_023170135.1 Acarapis woodi
TTTTATCATTCATGTTTATTTTTTTATCAGTTCAACAATGATGAAATAAAATTGTAGACTTATGTGTATTGGAATGCGAACGATTACTTTTTTGCTAAGAAATCCGAAATCGCTACTTTATTATAAAAAATGAACAATTAAGAATTTAATTTTGATTTTATTTTAAATTGAGTTTAGCATTTATATATATGATCTTGGCATTAAGTTGTGAATTCAATAATAGGTCATTAGTGAATGCAATTGGGTTTTTTAACAGTTTCTAGTTGACCCGATTCCATCTTTAGACGTTAAAATAAATTTTATTTTTATTAAAAACTCTAAAAATTGAAATTCTTCACTAGACGACAATGCAAAAGAAGTTCTGTTTATGAATTGAACACTCAATCTAATGGCCAATATCAATATTTTCTGAATCACTAAATTATATTCACTTTGTTACTAAATCAGGCTGTTATACTACTATTACAATGTGTTAAAAAAGCATTTGATTTTTAGCTTACAATTGATGTCAAAAGCAGAAAATCTTCGTTTAAAATTGTAATTTGTACTTTTCAAAATTTTAGAGTTGTTTCATTAAAATAATTTTATCAACGAACAACTTCCAGCAATGTTAATTTAATTTTAAAATTCAAAAATCTTTTTTGAATTTAGTTAAAAAGTTTATTATATTGAAGAAAATTTGGTCGCTTTACTGTTTAAATTAGTTTGTAAATTAAATTCGCGTCTTTTTGCAGCTAAAAGAAAGTTTTTTTGAACAATATTGTTTAGTTTTGGAATAAGAAAAAGTGCTTCATTGTTAAACTGTTAATTGTTTAGAAATTTGACATAAAGTTAATAGGATTTTTATTATATTTTATATATATATATATTATACAATGTGATTGCTATTGTATTTTTAACATTTTGAATTCAAGTTGAAGAGATGCCACTGAAGTATAGTCTGAACTCGATAGAGAATGATGAAATTGATTAATGCATAATATTGCATCAATTAAACATAATCTTTACTTATAATTTCTATAGAGAATCATTTCAAAAATACCATTAAATTTTATTTCCGGTTATAGCCATATTTTTCTGAATTATTTCACGTCTTTTCTGTAACAATGTTTTGCATAATTTCATAATGATATAATAATAACGAGATAAAAAAAATCATCAATTTCTATATGCTTATTGATTGTAAATAAATTCGATTTGATATTGCTTTTTGTTGTTAGTTTTTACGTAAATTAAACTATAATTTAAAAAATTGACAATTATAGTCTCAATATTTGTTTTTTTCTTATTAATAATATAAATTTTTTATGCATCTTATATTGTCATTAAAAAAACTCTTAGATTTAAAAAAATCAATATATTCTGATTCATTTAAATTGGATAACTGATACAGAAAAATTTATTATTTTTCAAATTTTTCAATCATGAACATTCGAAACTTTGAATGGAAATTGATTGAAAATAAATCGTATTTGCTACAAAAAAATCAATATCTGATTCAGAGTTAACTATTTCATTACTTCATTGAAAGACTCTTTGTTTAATTAGTTTGATTTTATTTGACTAAAATTTTTTTTTCTTATTCTTGTGGTGAAATTTGATTTTTGAAAATTTTTTTGGAAACAATTTTACCGAAGAAAAAACTTAAGTTTGAATTAAGTTGAACAAAAAAAATTTGTTCATAACGATTTGCTTTTCATGAAATAATTTCAAATGTTTTATGAACTATTGATGACGCGATCTTTTGAGGATTGTTGTTACTAAAAAAAAATTTATTTTTTTTCAATCTAGATTTATATTAATAAATTTACTGACTAAAAAAAATAATTCATGTAGATAGGTTTATTCAAAATATAACCAGATTTCTATTGTTTTAAGAAAATATTTTTTTACTTTTCCAATAAAAAATATGCAATTCACGAATGAACCTCAAATTTATTAAATGAAAAATTTATTCCATTTCATGGCTAATATTCATGATGATTGATTATAAATGATTTATTTGATGTAATAAATATCTTTTAATTAAGAAATTTTTCTAAAAATTTTTTCCGAGATTAAAATTTCAATATGTTCCGTTAAATCTTTGATAATCGCAATTACATATAATTTTTTATTTTTTCAAGAATAAAATTTTTTTATTCTAGATTCGTTATGAATAAAAAAAAAAATTATTGCGAAATCACGCCTATGTATATAACTTTATTGCAACAAGCACTGAATTTTAGGTTTTTTAAAAACAGATTTATTTGTTGATATATATACATATAAAAATCACATATAAATTATACTTAAATTAATTATTGAATATTCAGATTATTTTGAATTTTTTAAAACTATTATAATTATATATAATTTTGAAATCATTAATTCAAAAGAGACATAAACTCACCTATTCAAAATCATAAGTTGAAACTTTAAACCTACTTTTTACACGGTCAATAAAAATTTGAATATTTTTTATTACATTAGATAAATTGAATATATTGAATTTTTGAAAAAAGATGGGTCAAAAAAACTTTTTTTTCATTTGCATCAAAATCATGTATATCTAGGGATGATATTTTATAGGAACATAAAAGGCAACAATTATTTATTTATAAATTAATTTGAATGTAATTTAAATATTTTTAAGTTTAATATCATGCTGTTCGAAAAGATATATTTTTAGAAATTGACTAATAAAAATTTTTTTGAGTGAGATTGAAACTATAATACGTGAAAAATGTGGAATTTCAGGGTGAAAAATATTATTTCACTTTTTTAACTTTGAAATTTCATGAATATATGCAGAAAATAATTTGCTTTTGTAATCAAATTTTTAAAAAATTTTTGGGTCTCTTAAGAAATATTCTTAGGAATGTTTTTTTTTTTTTACAATTTACTCAAAATTTTAATATTGAAAATTCAAAACATTTAAAATTTTAATCTTAGAATCTAAAATTTTTAGTTGTAAAATTATTATTATTAACCTTATTGTTCGTACGCGAAATCAAAATTCAATTTAGCAAAATAATTATTAAATAGTCAATAGAGAAGATTAAAATGATTTTTAATAATTTTTTAATTATTTTAAATCTAAATTGTGTTTAAGATATTTGAAAATCATATATTTTGAATTTTATTTTTGTGAAAATGCAAACAAAATTCTAATTCATCAAATTTATCATGGGTTATCAAATTTTGAAAATATCGATTTTTGGTTTGAGATAAATACGAATTTCTGAAAAAGTTGTTCTGAAAAAAATTACCTGATAGAAAATTTGAAAGAAATGTCACTTATATTCAAAGTGTAAAATTGAAAATCGACTGATTAAATTTGAGATAGTAAAATTTTGTAACATTTGGTACATAGTGCCATGTGAAAATACATGTCGATTTTATCTACAATAATACTTTTTTTTACATGTGTGCTTTCTTTAAAAATAAAAAATATGTTGTTGTGTACAAAGAACAGTTGATTTTAAAATGAAAAAGTACATTTCGAAATCACACAATAACTTATCGAATATGCGAAAATCTAGAAGATTGTTTAATTGTAGACACTGAACAATTTTATGATTTGTGATTATCAATTCTATAAATATTAAAAATGTTGACAATTGCAATCTGATCATGATGAATCATCGAATTTTATGAATTCGGCTCTGTAAAATATATAGTGCATTCAAGTTAAATCTAAAACTCCTGAATCAGATTAGTCAAAAATATATTTGTAGAATAAAATTTAAATTCGTAAACTTTTTTTAGTATTTTAGTAAATTTTTTATAAATAAGGGAAAAATTATTATTTTGTTTTTTTCATATCAATATTTCTTACGTTTTTATCATTCTTTGTCTTTTTATCACTATTTTTATTTCATTTCAATTTTTTTCTAAGTGATAGTAGTAAAAAAATGAAATAAATCTTTTTCTTACAAAATATGCTAAAAATATTATTCATTAACACAACATTTGATGTTTTAGATTTTTACTGTTTCTGGTTTATATTAATTACACTTTGACTCGGAATTCGTAATGATTCTTTGTTTTCGGTAAGATTTGTAAATTTAAATCTCTGATAAAATAAAATTGATTATTTTTTAATGAAAATATGGAGAAAAAAAAATTAGCTCTTTCGTATCACTGAAGAAAATAATCTTGTTCATTTAAAATGAACTGAATTGAATAATTTTTCGAATGATAAAAAGAGGATTAATTGCTGAAAATAGTTTTACAATTTTTTTAAATGTCAAAACATTTTGATGCTCATAATACTCATCATGATTCCGATAACAAAAAAACATCCATTTCAAATGTTTACAGTGAATATACTGATTATAGGAACATGTACCACAACAAATTTATTTATATTGAAATACATATTAGTAAACATTTGATTAAGAGAAAAATTCTTTAGTTAACTAAAAACTAATTTTCTTGTACTTGAAATAAACTTTTTAGTTTTTTAATAATAAACAATAAATTTTGGTACAAAGTGTTTTTGCTTTTAAATATGAGAAACTGAAAATTCGTAAATGTTTTCGGTAATTTTGACTTTGTTCGTGTGATCTAAATATAGCTTCTCGTTTCCATATTTGAGATTGAAAAGATTTTATTTTTAGACCTTCACAATAAATTTTTTCACTATTATTTTTTTCATAGAATTTATCAATTAAAACTAATTGTCAATTGTTTTGATATTATAATCAGTTAAATATTTCATTTGTTAAAAATTCAAAGATAAAAATTTTACCCCATTTAGTTTGATGCTTTTGAAGAAACTATTTATTTTTTGAATTGCATTTGCTCATCACTTTCACTAATTTTTTTTCTAATTATTAGGATAGATTTAAAAAAATTAAGAAATATACTCATTTAAAATTTTCTCATTCAATGCATATTTTGCTTTAGCAAATTTTTTTAATTTGTCATTAAGATGCTCCAAAAAAAATTTTCATTAAGTGACTCATCACACACAAAACAGAAGTTGTAAGGTGACTTATCAAATACGCATATTTGATATATTTAATTTCATCATTTAATCTGTCTAAATGATTTAAAAAAAAAGCTAATTAATTCATAATAATATTTCACTGCTTCTTTGGTCGATTCACCTGGATAAAGACCAGAAATGCTACAGATTAGTAATAAATAATAATTAAAGCATATAAATGCTGAATATAGAAACCAATAAAATAATGACTTGTGTTTTATTCACTAATACTTTCCAAATTTTTAGGAACATGTTAAACGTATTTGTAAAACTAAATTTGTTAATAATGTTTATTTTTATTATTATTATTATTCAAAACTTTTTTCATCTTTTTTTTTCATAAAACACAATTTTTTTTTTGATTTAATCGTGGAATGAAAATTTGTGCGATGATTGACGTGATTTAAAAAAAAACTTACTACACGTATCGAATATATTTATCAACAACAGTGGATAGATTTTGATACTGAGATTATAAATAAAAATACCTTAGCCGCATAATTTTTGTAAACTGTCAACTTAACTTTCAAAAAATTAATATCAGGTTTCCATTCAATGATAAAACATGTATGAAGAAAATTTTCTCTTTAAATAAACCTTTAAGTCATCAGTTCGTATAAAAATCGGCTAAATTTCTGTTTTAAATAAATCGGAAAACCTTCCACTATTCGGAAAAAGCATTAGGACAACCATTCTGTTATCAGAATCTCTATTTGATTTCTATCCATGGTATTCTTTTCTATTGAATACATTTTAAATGAAATTGGTTTTGTGAAAGCAATTGGCTTTCAAGTGGCTTATGTTCTAAAATAAGTTTGGGTACAGTCTCGAAGTCAAATCGCCAAAAGTAATTAATGCTGATATTTTTTCGTTGATCAAGTTTTTTATAGTAAAATAGACGAAATGTTGCTTTACTTTTTCTGATAAGCACATTATTATCGCAGTTTTTTCACAAAAACTCGATCAACATTAATATTATATTTTAAAAATAATTTCTTTTTTTTCCTTCGTAACAACTGTCAGGCAATAAATTTTTTTGAATTTAAGATTTGAAATCTTATTCACAGACTCAAAAATTTTATTTAAAGCCTTTTTCGTTAATCCACTTTCAATTTTCAATTGTTCAACTTCATTGAAAATAAAGTGATCAATTTCTTTTAATTGGAATTAAAATAATATAATTCTGTTCAGCATTAAAAAATTTTTTGCTTTGCAAGGTTCATTATTTTGATTGGAAATATCTGAAAGACAAAACACCGATTCCGAATTGTGAGATTTAAATGACATATTTTAATTAGTGGTTTCTAATAAATCACTCCAAAGATTAGATTCCGTAAACAAATTTCCTAGTTTATTTTTTTGATATCTCTCAAAATAAAATTTAAAACTAAAATAAATTACAGAAATTAGTTTTTTCAATTTCAACATGTTTTGTTTAACGATAAAAAGTCAAATCATATTTTCCTTAGGGTACAAGCTACTTTCGTTTTTTCGTTTTGAAAATTTCGAATATAATAAACTATAAACAAAAAAGTTTTCAATTTAATTAATTTATCAACGAAAACAGTTTATTCGATTAATCGCCAAAATTTTATTATCCATATTTCTAGCGTTTCGGTGTATCTAACATATTATGTAAAATATAAGATATTTACACAAATTATGTATACATACAAATTTTGTGTGTATATATATATCACATTCAAAATAAGATTCTAGAACCTTTGAGTTTGTTTATTTTTTTTAGACACGATAAGTATTCGGCAAAATTCATGTGATCATAAAGTTTTAAAACAAAGTATTTAAATATTTCCAAGCCGTAATGAAGAAAAGTAAAGGAGTAATTTATTAATTAAGCATTTTGACATTTTTACAATGAAATTGAATGGCATCATCTATTTAATTTAATGTAATAAAGTCTTTTTTTTTCACATTTGCACACATAAAAATAAGAAAAAAAAAAGCCAATCATTAATCATACATCTACGTTACCTACATCACTTGTATTTGTTAAAACAAATAAAAGTAAAAACGAAAGTATGAATCGTCAAGTGGATTTAGTGAGTCAAGCAGTTCCGGTGAAAGTGATTTCAATTGTATCTCAAAAAAAAACAAAGTTCAGAAATAAGGACTAAAAAGGAAAATAGAAAATTCGAAATGATTTTTTAATCTAGTTACTTTTTTCATTTTAAATACAAATTAGAAAATTATAATTCGAATATATTCAAAACATATTTTTTTTTAAAATTGACATTTGTTTTTTAGACATTTGCCGAGAATTCGATGGAAATTCTTCGATTTTAATTCGATTAGGCATGTTTCAATCTTTAAAAAGATATAATATAAATCCTGTTAAGGGAAAATAAAGAGTAAAAAAATTATGTTCCGATCCACAATTCGCAAATAATTGATCACGTTTAATTTGATGAAATTATGAATCCACAATATTTATTTTAGTTTTATAATTAATATTTGTGCTTAACAAGAAGTAAAAAAAAATCGAATACTTCGGCAGATAAGTTATATAAATTAATTTTTTTCTATTTTTTTTCCTGCCGCTTAAATTTTTACTGTTTATTAAATTTCATGAGGACATGAAATGTTTATTTATAATATATTTTTAACTTTTTTTTTTTTTCATAAATGCAATTTAATTGCTTACTCTTGAAGATTGATTTTAAAAATAAGAAATTTTCCAATTTTTCGATCGTATTTAAAATCAAAATGAATAAAACCAAAAATTTTTCGCTATTAAACTACTTAATCGAGAAATCAAAATATTTCATCATTTCAAAGAGGAAAAAAATGAAACATAAAGTTTTTTTTTTTGTTTCCAATTATGAATTCTAAATTTTTTTTTTTTTATCCAAAGTTCCTGCTTAAATATTTTTTTCTAAAAGAAGAACATTATTTTAATGTTATGACGCAAGAACTCATATTATCTGCAGCTAATCAAATGTTTTAAGTTCTAACAATCTAATCTTATTTTTATTTAAAATATTCGAAATAATTTTTAAGAATAAATTACACTTTTTTGTGATTTGAAAAGAAAAAAAAAAAGGTTGCTTATTTAATTACATGAATCATGTTACAAAATAAAAGAATGTAGCTCGAAAAATTTCAACATTTATTTTAATCGAATATTATTAAATAAATCAATGCCTATAAATCACATTAATTATTTTCAGTAAATTTCGAATTGATATCCTGCTGAATGTATATTGTTTGAGTATTCAACGATTGATCAAACGGAAAAGATAAACACGTATGAAATAAACTTTATTACAGAACTGGAACTCCATAATATTCTCAACTGCAACTTTTTATCACTATAGTATGTGAACTAAAATTCTATTCAAAAAACTAACAGAGAAAATACGAAGCCGACTTGATATGTATTTAGGACACATAAATATAAAATTTCGATGGAGGCTTTTTAATTCAAATTGATCTTTCATTCTGAAATTTCAGGTCGAATTTTTAAAAATATCATATATCGATTTTTAAATTTCAAATAATTCAAAATTATCGAAATGTATAACTAAAAAAAATTTACAACTCGTTACTATATAAAATATAAAAAAATTGCAAAACAGAACGAAAAGTTTTGGCCAGCATAGATTTCAAGTTTTTTTTCACTGGGTTGTGCTCTTTATATTTTATTTTAACAACCTTTACGCAGTAAAAAACGAAAATAGTTGGAAAAATTTTAAATTAAAAATAGATTAAATAAAAAACTACAAACTTTAAGATTTGTAGATGATCGATAGCTATTTTAATGAAATAAATATTGAATTGAATTTGAGCTTGAGCCACATTAAAATAAAAATATACTCAATATTTTGGAATTACATGAGTCGGCCTTAACCCATTTGAATTTTCATCATGTCAAATAAATATTTGTTCTTTATTCCTAAAATTTTACTTCCATATCTTATTTTTGATCCTCTTAGTTTCACTACAAGGTCATTTTAACATTCAGTTGTCTTGAGCACTTGGCTAACTAATATCGAATCAAAATTTTTTTCCTGAAATCCTGGTCTTATAAATTAATTTTGACCAGAATAATTTTAATAAAATGTGGATATGTAGTTAAATTTGACTTTCGGTGTATTTTTTAAAGTGTCTTCTTTATTGTGATGATGACAAACTATAGCTGATTGATTTACCCGAATAGTTGTAGTAAATGTGTAACTGTAAACTTTTCTTAATGTCCTTGTTAAATGTATCATTTAAGCATTTTGATTTTCTTTTTTAAGAAATTATAATAATTGCTTTTATTGCGCCATTGTTGAAATTTTTTATTTTTTATTATTTTCAAGTCGTGGTGTGAATTTTAGTATTTTTATTATTTTCTCTGTACTCGTGTTTACTGATTTTATCAGCGATTCTCTTCAATTGTGTAGTAATTCATCTTCATTATCTCAATTTTGTTGGGCTCATTTTTTGATTTGTTTTAATTGCGCCTGAAAATATTAATAACATTATCAATAGAATATGTTTTATCATTGTGTTTTCCGCTCAGGTATAAAAATACTGATCAAAAGTGTCCAAATATTTAATGCTGTTTCCACCGATTTTTGTTGACGATATATTAAATTTTACTCAAGAATTTATATCATTAAATTCAAATGGAAAGATTTTTACTGATGTATATAAAATTAATTCAAACTTCTTAAGAATTCGAAATCGGTCAAATTATATCTTAATCTTAATTTGACTGCTAAATCAATTTTTATATTTCTGTTTAGTTCAATAAAAGCGCAGACGTATTAGAAATTTCATAATGAAAATTCTCTTTATCAGTCGGCATTAAAACCATTCGACAAAATTTTTTCATCCACATTTCCATTTCTGCTAACGTACTTAACTGTTTTAACATAAATTTTATTGTGTAATTTTCGATGTTTTTTACTTTTCTGCAATACATTAAAACAAGTTGTCAATTTTATAAATATTTTTAAATTTTTTAATGTGTCTAAGTGAGCGATATTCTTTTTAATATACGTGTACTCAAATAATCATAAAAAATTTACATTTTTTTAATCTTCTTTTGCTTAAATAAATAAATAAAGAATCGAATATTCATATTCATACTTGAGTAGTATAAATTCACGTCTTTTAATTTTTCTAAATATTTTCCGTTTTCATCTTTTAGATAATTTTCAAAAAAAATAAAATTTTAATTTTATTTGAATTAACTTGATCTTTAAAATTTAGATGATAATAAATTTTTTTTTTTTATTAAATCTAATTGTGCAATTTATCAATAAATGATATATAAAAATAATTTGAAATTATATTGAATTTTAGAAATGGAAATTTCTTAAACTTATTCAGACGATCGAAAATCTCATGAAATTTATCATTTTTTTACGATTGAATGAAATCTTAAGGATAAACGAAAATGCATTATTTTATGAAAATTTGTCAATTTTTTTTGATTTACATAAAAATTTTAAAGATTATAAATTTGTTATGAAAATTTTTTTATGTTTATTCGATAAAATATTTTTAGTAATGAATATTACACTCTCATGTAGTTTATAGTGTTGAAAATATTTTATGAAAAACGGGAAATTCTTTCACTTTTTTCACTTGTATAATTTTGAAATATTTGTTTAAAGCTTTTTTTCCATCAAAAAATTAAAAATAAAATAAGAATCTTAAAGTCGATCAATAAAAAAAAGTGACAGAAAAAAAATTAATGAATTTTCATTGATGCTTAAAGCATTTAATTCTCAAATCAAATAAATAAATATGAAAAGAACGGACAATACATTCTCAAAATCTAAACTTCCAGAAAAAAATCATCGAAAATAAGGATAAAATTTGACACAATCTAGAAGCAAAATATATTTTAAAAAAATATTTATTATAAAAATTTGGATTTTCACAGAAAAACATTTTTTTAGAATGCTATCTAATTTAATAAATTTTATATTTTAATTAAAAATCTGATTTTTTTAATGATACGATCGTACTAAAGATTTTATTATCATTGTATTGTAATATTTTTCGAGGTGAATGGCGAAAATATTTTTTTTTAGATCGGGAATTCAAAACGGAATCTTTTTATTTATAGGATTTTTATTATTAAAAAAAATATTACGAAAAATTTTTTCACCTTTCATTTTTTATTCATTTAAATATACTTTTTATTATTTTATTAATTAAAACATTGCCTTGAGTAAAAAAAATTAAAAAAAAAAAAAAATATTTTTTCATTACTAAATCTCTACGTTTTGTAAATTGAAAATCAAATTTGCCATATTACATAAAATTATATTTTCTAAATTATTTGTGTGATATTATTTTTTATTAATTCTTTTTCTAAAACCAATCACAAATTTGATTAAGTTTGTTTTTTATCATTCAATCATCTCTTCAAATGTGTATAATTTTTCTTCAATTGAAAAAAATGTGCTTAATGAGCTTTGTGAATTTTAAAAAATACTTAACATTTAGTTAATAATTTATAGGAATTTTTTATGAAATATATTAAGCATTGTTCATGTGAAATGGCCTTTTTTTCTATTCTCTTTTTCTGCATATTTATTTATTTCGTAAGTATGATTTTGTCACATTTATAGACGGCTGTAAAATTAAAGTCAAGTTTTTGTGGCTAGAAACATTGCAAATGAATTCTATTATTATCTATTAGCTGAACTAGACAGATAATTGCTAATTGATATCATTTTCGAATGTTTCTATTCAAGCAATAAAAATTTATGTTTTTTTTTTTTCATGTAGAATTATTTGATTATTTACTGCTTGAATAGTTAGTATTCAAATTTTAATGAGACATTTATAGTTTGAAAAAATTTTTCCAAAACTTACAAATTTAAAATAATGATGAAAATTGTATTTTCTTTTTTATTAACGAAATTAATTTAGAAATAATTGAAATCGATAAAGGTTTAATTCTTCTTATTTTATCTTGATATTTATTATTTATTGAATTTATTCTTCAAATTATATTTTGGATTGTCATCTTT
>BLXL01001472.1:0-10585 GCA_023170135.1 Acarapis woodi
AACTTAATTAAATATTAGTGCTATTTGCAATCAGAACTTGTCATCACCTTTCAAAAGAAAGATTTATATAGCGTAAAAAAAAAAATACACTTCAAATAATTTTTGGCGGTTTATATGGTTTGATGGATTTTTTTTCTCCTTTTATTTGGATAAAACAGATGAACAAAAAGGAATCCAATGTCTTGCTTGATTGATTTGAATTTATTTTTGCTTTGCTTCTCAATACAATTCTTTTCATTTACAAAAATTCATTTATTCTGTAAAAAATAGGAGAAAAGATGAAATGGTTTTAATTGGATAGTTTTTGATTTGACTGTACTGAAATTCGGATTGTTAGATGACATATGAACTTATTTCAAGCAATCAAGACTTATTTAGAATGTAAGAGTTATTTAGGTAATTCGTTTACAAACAGTATTTATTTAAGAAAAATACCAAAAACACAGATTTGAGAAAAAAAAAATCAGAAAGCGAGATCGTCTATCCAATTAAATAGAAAAACAATGAAAATTTGACATAATTTTCTTTATATCAGATTGAAGAATGCTCATCAAAAATAATCTTATATCATAAATGTATATTCTTTTATATTTTTCTTTTAAAATTTCATTAACAAAAAATTTCGAACTACCTATGCGATCACTATCAAGAACTTTCTTGTTTGAGAAAATATAGAAATAAAAAATTTATTTCGCTAATTTTTTGTCTTACTTTCGAACTTCAGTTGGAAATTTTTTTTCAACTTTTCCATTGAATGAAAACATCTAATGGGTTGGCTAAAAAATTATTCACTTACAAATCTTCAATTCGTTATTAACTTTCTTGATCTTGGAATGATTTCTCGAACAAATTCCTCAAAAATATAAAAGACGAAATTATGATTTAGACGAATAAATGCTTTTTTTATAAGCTTATTTAATATTCTAGTTCACATCAGACCTCAGATAAACTTTAAAAATCGAGTTTAATAGGCAAAATAGGTAGGCTATTTTTTAAATTTATATGATCTGTAAAAATGACACACAGCACTTTCAAAAAATAGAATACATTTAAGAAAGAAATTTAAAAAATTTCAAATCTAAACGACCCCGTTTCTGCTTGATATCAAGTTTGATACTTTTTTTCACGAATAAAAAATATTTTCCGTTTCTGATTTGATTTACGCCAAAAATATTTGTGAAAATATTTAATTTATTTATTTTAAAAAAACTAGCTCAAAAATCAACAATAAAATTTCATACAAATATTTGAATTAATTTGGAATATCTAATAAACCAATTTATTGTCAGAGCAAAAA
Source organism: Acarapis woodi (assembly GCA_023170135.1). NCBI lineage: Eukaryota > Metazoa > Arthropoda > Arachnida > Trombidiformes > Tarsonemidae > Acarapis > Acarapis woodi. Next base: position 1,298 of record BLXL01001472.1, read on the forward strand.
ATTTTAAATTTTTTTGGAAAAGAACAAATAAAAAATATATATAATAAATTACCTCATCGCATCATATTTCAAATGAACGTGTCCTGTGCTTTTTATTGTTGAATCAAATTAATTTTTCAGCAGTATTGAATTTTTTGAATCAAAAATAAATGGTGAAAGTAATAAGAATTTTATCAAATTTTGAAAGACAATGCTAGAGCTATTAGTATTATTAATATTTTTATGGATTATGCTTACGAAATCGTACAAATATTTTTAGTATATTTTTTTACACATTATAAATTTGATTTAAAGAGTTATATCACCAATCTTTGATTAATATACTCAGCATAATATAAACACGTATGAGTTTTATTAGTGCCAATAAAATAAAACAAATCCTTTTAATTACTGACCTCGAGTCAAATAAATTACATCTCAAGAGAATAAAAGAACACATTAATAGACTAATTAAAAGCGATTTTGAAGTTAAAATTCGAGGTATTTTCAACAGAAAAAACATGAGAATAGTTCAGTTAAGTGTTAAACAGAATATCTAAAATTTGGGCAAATTCTGATGTATCATAACATCAACTGAAAACAAAAAGATTTAAAAAAAAATGATTTAATTTATAATCTTGAAAAATACACACTTCTACCAAAAATAATATTTACTAATTACATAGTGTTGATTTTTTTAAAAATTACATTCCAAAATAATCAAAATCAAAAAAATTGTACAGCAGATGTTTTTTTAGGTAATATAAAAATATTCGATAATAATATTTTATAATAAAAATATAATATTTATGGTTATTTTTACAGTAATCAATTTATTAGGCAGAAAATTTCATAATAGCACACTTTAGTAAATAAAAAGTTATATAAATCTCAATCAATGTTTCAAATTAAAAAACAATTCAAGAAAATTTACCACTAATTTAAAATTTAAAAGTCTTTAAACTTATTCGAGAAAATTCAATATAATTGATTAAAAAAAATACATTTATACAGGATGAAGATGCAAATTTCATTTGTCAAAATAATCTCAAAGAAATAAAATTCATAATCGTATAACGAAAGCATAAAAATTGATTTGAATTAACATTAATAATTTAAAAAGTAGCTATAAAAAAATCAAGAGAATACTAAAAATTGAATAAATGACTTAAGGTATAACAAAACTAAATCAAACTTTTTTGTGGTTGTTTTTTAATAAAAAAAGAGAACATAAAAATATTTGAGATGTTTATTTATTAAAAGGTAAATAATTCAATGATTTAGAATTGAAGAATAAAAAGGGAGTACCCTACTCAAATTCACGCGAGTTTATATGAAAATCTATATATCAAAGTCCATTAGAACGAAATGCAATACATTTCAAAAAATTAGCAGTTTTATTTTATATATTTTGTAAGCATTTTTTTTTCGAATACTTAATCGAATGCAAAATAATTCATAAAAAGCAGTTCTGTAATCTACAAAGGTTTGAATTTAATGAATATATTGAGAAGTTTTATTATATTTCAATATAATCAACAATTGGGTATGCATGAAATGCATTTAGCATTAGAGTATATTAGATTTTTGCCGGGAAATATGAGTAAAAAATTAAAGAGAGTCAATGGGGTGTATACTTTGAATTTAGTTCATGATAGATTGATGTATGCGCTATTACGGGACTAAAAAAAAAAGATCTGATCATATAGAATGAAATGGAATGAAGAAATATATCATTTAAATTCATTAAGTATCATGCTTTTATCATATTTTAACTATTTTTTTTCACTCACATTTTATTAAGACACTTTAATTGTTTTGTATTTAATGCGAATTTAACCCTGACTACACTCAAAATTCACTAAATGCTTACTCGACTTGCCTTATCTATTAAAATTGTTAATCGAGATGCTTTATGAGCGATAACAAAGACAAGTTAATCTTCACTTTTAATTAATTGCTTTGAAATATTTTTGAATGAGAAATTTCATATCAAATTCGTTCAATTTATTTTTTGTTCGAAAATATATACTGTATTTGTTTCTTTAATAATCTTGAACATTCAATTCGAAATACGACCATCATTTCATTCATATTTTTTAATTAATCTTCAAAATTCAAATTGATTACCTGTAAAATATTATGTGTATTCACTTCTGATTTATATATAATATACAAATTTACTCAAGTCAAACAATCACTTGTATTTTAGAAAAATTAAAGAAATTATTCATAAGACACTTTAATTCGAAAATTCATCGTAATAAATTTATTCGATATTAAACGGAAATGGTATTTTCGGTATTCAAATTAAATTCCAATAATTAATTATAAAAATTATCTGAATAAAAATAAAAAATTTTTTAAAAAAATAACTTATGTGAAATTCAAAATTAATTTCTAAAAAATGCACATTTAGTTAACAAATTGAAATAAAAAAAAAATAGAAATTCACTTTTTTAAAGAAAATTAGTATTTTTTAAGTTGTTTTTATCAAAAAACCATACCTAAAGAATTTTCATTGCCCGAAAAAAAGTATTGAAATAGTCCAAATCTAATCTTGACGATTTAATTCATTTTAAAATCAAAACTTTATTAGACGAAAATAATTTGATTGTTTCAAGATTATGTCTATTTGAATAGTAAAAATTTATGAGCAAGAAGACTATCAAAAGTTTAAAAATTTTAGCTAAAATATTTATTAAAACATATGATACTTGGATTCGTATGCTAAAAAAACTAATATATAGATCTGAATGATTAACAACATTTATTTATTTTGAATGCGAAAATAATTAAGAATCTTTGTTTTATTTTATAAAAAAATTGATGATAAAATTATTCCTAACAATTTTAATCGAAAATGATTTCATAAATAAGTAAATAAAGTTTTGCTATTGAAACTTAATAGTTTTAATGTAATAACATTTGCAAACATAAAGATTGGTCATTTTAAGTTTATCGAAAATTTCAGTGATAGACATTTTGAGATTAATATAAGCAAAAAGTTTTCTCTTTCGAATAATGAGCTACCAAGATACATCATTAAAGTTTATCGATTGCACAAGCAAAAAAATATCATTTCAACCATAGTAATCACTATGTTGATATTAGAAATTCTTAGAATTATTGATTATGAAATTAACTACAATTAATATGATTCGATTATTGATCTGTGATACTCTATATGCATAACAAATTAACGAGAAAATTTTTTTTATTTGGCAATAAAATAATTTAATTTAAAGCATAATTCAAAAAAAAATGTTATTGGTTTAGGTCAGCTAAGTCTAAAAGTTTTTAATTAAAAATATAAAATGATTTTCTATTAATATATAATTTTTTTTTAAAGAAGTCTAATGATAATTTATGATTTGGCATTGAAAAAAATTCTATTTTATCATTATTATTAATTTGATATTCTGTAATATTTTAGGTATTTTTTGATCTTTTCATTCATAATAATAATTTCATAATAATTTTATACAATTTAAGAATCTAAAATTTGAACTTTGAAATCTAAAACTCGTTCTTAAAATAAAATCTTGAATATATTTTCGACAAAATTTCACTAATTAGATCATCGAATTTCGTGAATTAAATTAAATAAAAATAAAAAAAAAGTATACATTTTATTATTGAATTTCAAATGTTACTTATTATACTCAGAAAGAAAGTAGACTAAAATTATCATTTTTTTTATAACTAAACTAATTTTTTTATTTCAATGAAATTCTAAAATTCATAAATTAAAGCATAAATTATCAAAATTACTTACTATTTGATAACATTCAAACGAACAAAGTTGAAAAGTATATATTTTATTTAAAATAATATAAATTATTAGATGCACTTGATTCAAATAGTTTTAAATTTTTATTTATTTCTTAATACATATAAAATAGATAAAATTTCATGAAAGAAAAGTTTGAAAGGTTAATTTTTTTTTTCGTCCTCTTGCCATCATATATACTCAAATATTTTTCCTAAATTTAAATTTCAGATGTATTATAACCAATTAACTAACTAATATTTCTCAGCATGAAGAAATGAACTTTGTTAAAAAAAAACACTGTCATTAAGATGACTATTATTTTCATTTAAATATTGAGATAATAATATTAAAAACTGGTTAGAATGCAAGCATGTTCACCTTTATCAAGATTAAATTTAAATGTGCCTATTTTTTTAAAGCAAAACCATTTCCATAAACAGAAATAAAATTTCCTTTTTTTTTAAATTCCATAAAAGGTAAGTTTCAATTTTCTTTTAAAAGCTTATTAATAAAACAATTATTTTTTTTTTTAAATTTCAAAATTCAAAAAATAAAACTTGGCTGCTAGAGAATGATATAAATCGTACTAATTTAAAATGACCTTCAGAATTTATTTTCAAAATATGAAAATAAATAATTGTTCTTAATATTCTTTGGGGTGACTTTGCCTTGTTCTAAAAAAGGGACCTAATCTTGATTATTTTAATTCTCTGTTTAATGAATTGAAATTCGTATCATAAGTTGCAAATAATATATCTACCTAGTAAAACAATCCAAATAGCAAATTCAAATATCATAATTAATATAAAAACGGCTTTAAAAATTCTTATAAGACAAATATGAAAAGGCGTAAGACAAAGTTTAATTCGATATTAGTAAAAATCAATAATCTTTGTCATAAATGCAGAGTATTTCCTCAGAAATTATTTAATAAAAGTAAGTGACGTATTACAATAGCAAATAGAGTTTCGGAATCCCATCACAATTTCGAGCTATTAAAATTTAAACATAAAAAAGAAGATTATAATGAAAATTGTTTTGCTATTTCAATAAGATTAAGTACTATTTCATCTTCTCAAAATTAATTCGATAATACTCAATTCGTATTCAAATATTCAATTGCAAATTTAAAAAGAATCATACCGAATTCCAGAGTAAGTATTTAGAAAACTTCATATTTAAGATTAATTTGCAAAAGTTAAGCCAATAAATCTACATATCGTGAAAAAAAATATAATACACACTAAAATCAGAGATATAATTATACTTATTAATTATTTATTAAATAAAATTTTAAAGCAAATATTTAAATAAAAAAGAGAAAAGTACCGATAATAGAAGCTTAATTTTTTATATTTATAATTAAAACACAATGGTCAGCAATAAGATAATGGCGAATGGAAGATAATCTAAATTTGTGCCCAAGTTTTTACACACAAATTCTAAAAGATACATTACTTTGAAAAGACATTCATAAGAACAATTAAAATTGTCTTCAAACTTCATATTTGACAATTTTAAAATTAAATTATTACATTTTAGCGAGATGCATAGAATCTAAGATTTAAAACCATAGAAATATCAAATCAGTGTAATTCAAATTTCGCATCTCGTAATAAATATTTGATATTTATTCATTTTCAAAATGGTAAAAAATTGATAGTTTAAATTTAAAGCAAAATTCAAATTAAATCTCTAGTTTCGAATATAAAATTCTTTTTAATTGAAGATCATAAAATAAATATATATTTAGTTTAAATGTAGAAAGTGCATACATTTTATACATAAAGAGAATTAATCTCTTGTCACAATATAAAAATAGAAGAATCTCAGGTGAGCATATACAAAATTAAGAAAATGGAGATATACAAATATATATAATTAAACAAGTAAAAGGAAACATAAATAAACAAGATATATTGTTGAAATGAATTTAAGTAAATACAGATGAAATGTGTTTTCTTTACAAAAGAATTCGAAAGATGATCATGAAAGATAAACTTCCGTTCGGTAAACTTATTTTTCTCAACTAAATAAAATTCTAGTAAACAAATATGTACTAAATTTTCCATCAAATCAAATTTAATCTTACTCTTTTTATCTCTAAATGAACAATTCGCGAACTGATAGATCATTAAATATCAAAATTGAATAAATTATTTATATAGGTGACTCATTCATACTTGACGAAGCATTTTTCTAAATCTTGAAATATTTTAAAATTATTTAAATGAAATAAACTTTTTTTTTTCGAATTTCTGTATTCTAATTTTTTACTTAGTATTCAAGACAAAAAATTATAATAGCTGAAATTGTGTGGCCAAACTTAAGTTAAAATATTAGAAACAAAGAAATTTCATAAAAAACTTTAAAATGAATTCATTAAAAAGTTTAAGATTTGAGATTTATTAAGCTAAATATTTTAAAAAAAAAGTAATCTCTTTGGTCTCTATGCATATAAGCGAAATGATTTAAAATTTTATCGTTTCATTACTCGAATCAGTCTTTTTTTAATTTGATAAAACTTGGCACTTTATTTTTTGTTTTTAAAAAAGTGTAAATCCAATTATTTATGATCTCTATTTTAATTGTTTTGTTTTGAAAAATTTTCAAGACAAATCGTACTAAACTGATTCACTATGAACAAGTTGAAGTTGTTGTGTTATTCATTGATTCTTGGTCTTGATTCATATTGCCACTTAGGTTATTATTCAGATTATTATTCAAATTATTGTAAAGATGAACAGGTATAAGCTGAATAGTTGATTGAATAGTTCCATTGTTTGTGTTGAGTATATTATCATTACCTGTTGAGTTAGTTGTTGACTGGAAGAGCGAATTATTAGCCAATGCATTTGAATTAATTAAATCACCCGTGAGCAATGAACCATTCGAAACAGCGTTAAGATTGAGACTGCTATTGTTCATATTATTCGTCTGATTATTTGCTTGTGTATGTTTACTTTTTCTAGATGATGGATTTAAGTGAATAAGGCGATGTCGGGCTACGTATTTGAATAAATAATTAATGTTTTATGAAACTGATTAATCAATATATAATATGGTTATAACTTACATAATTTGTCTTTCCTGTAGAATCCCTTTCCACATATCGTACAACAATGAGGCTTTTCACCTGCAAATAGAAAAAAAAAATTATTTCAAATATTCTGAATTATCAATTTAAATAAAAAAATTACCCGTATGAATCATTTTATGACGTCTTACATGATTTTTTTGACTGCAAAAGAAATCAATTAATTAATATTCATAAAAAATGATAATGAATGAAAACATCTTATGAAAAAATAATAGTTAATTATTCATCATTTTAATCACCTAAATCTTCTTCCACAAACATCACATTGATACGGTTTTTCGCCTGCGAAAAGAAAAACACAATAAGTTTCAAACATTAAAGTTAAATAAATTAATTAAATCACCTGTGTGTGTACGCATATGATCGGCTAATTTGCACTTGTAGGCTAAATAATTAGGAAAATGAAATAAATAAAATTTAAATTATTTATTGATTAAAAAGCTAAAAAAAAAAGGAAAATAGAACTTACAAAAAGATGAAGAACAAATCGGACAGACTGCGGATTTATTACCGTGGGCTACTTTTACATGTATTTTTACCCGTTCTTGACTCGCGAATAATTTGCCACATTGTTCACATGGAACACTCTTTTCAGTCTTAGTATGTACACTCAAATGATTTTGCAACTCAGTAGCCGTTTTACAAGTTAATTTACACGAAGGACAAGACCAAATCACATCGCCATTGGCATTTAGATGATTTGTCTTGAGATGTGTATTGTTTGTAGGTATGGTTGGTATCATAATAGTGGTAGCTGATGGAAATTTGTTTGCTTGACCGTTTTGCATATTGAGATGATTACTTTGGATGGGTTGATGTTGGATTGTGATAGTATGATTAGTCAAAGTAGGTGTAATGGTTGATGTGACAAGTTGAGTTGTTTGCGTCGATGAATCGTTCTTGTTTTGTTGCTGCGTCTTTGTAAATTTAATTAAAGGTTGTTGTTGAGTTGTAGTCGTTTGATTGTTAACTGGAACTTGAGTTACAAACCCAGATAATGTCTGTCTTGTATCTAAACCTGATATTTTATTTGATATAAAATGAATATTGCATTTTAAAATAAAAAAAATTAACATACCTGAAGAAAAAGGAAATAGGATTGTTGGCGTACAGACTACCTCAGTTACTTCACTTACTTGTTGAGAATTGTTTGTTGACAAATTGGGCATTATAATGCTACTATTTGTAGTCATGATCAAAATTGAAATTTTTTTATTTCACCTTGTAAAATTAATGTACACACTTTTTAAAAACAGTTTTATTTATTTTGATTATTAAGAATTGCCGATCTTTTACTATTTTAAATTACGATTCGTTCATCTTTTATTTAGATAATCTGCACTTATGAATGATATTTTCACCGCTATTTGAATGTTAAAAAATCAAAATAAAAAGTCCTAAGAATCTTTTTTTCAATTAGTAATCGACTTGTTTTTTCTTTTAACTCACACGCATCCTCCATATAATAGTAGATCATAGAGAAAAACATTCGAGGCTTCTAAACTTTAGAGCTAAAAAATATTCTTTACTAATAATAAACATGAAACTATATATAAATGCATTGTTTTATGAAAAGGCGCTATTTTTAAATTTTTTTTTTAACCACTTTCTTTATGGTCATTCACATCTATTTAAATAAAATAGTTTTAGAATCAAAAAATTTGAAACAATACATAAAAGTCTATATTTAACTGCTTTTTTTCCTCAATGTTTGCCGGAAATTCTTGGACACAGAATATCACAAATTATAATTTCTTTAAACATATCAATTCAAGATAGTGAGCCGGTTAAATAAGTGCTCCTATGCAAAAAAAAAGCAACAGAATTCTTGAAAATGAGGCTATTTTTTTTTATTTATTTTCGACTTAATTGAATATTCTCGTGGCCTATTAAAACTGAAATTTTTCACAATATCCTTTACTTGTTCAGAAATGCCATCACGATATATGATGTCCTTTTTTGATTCACTCATTTTTATCATTGGAATGATTGCATTTTCTTCTCTTGGATGTGAAACTTTAAGCTGACCAATAGATTCCGAATTTGGTCGAAATTTTCGGACATTATGAGACATCTGTTTGCTCGCATCTAAAATAGGAGGAACTTTCTCATCATTACCTAAAATATTTTTTATTTCATTTTATTAAAATTTTATTGGAAAATATTTAATTATATATTTTAAAACTAACCTGCATGAAATATATGCTCGTAATCAGATGGTGCGATAGCAACAGTTGGGGCATCTGATTTTTGTCTTCTTACATCTGGCATTTCTCGTTTTTTTGACGTACTAGGCGGAACATTAGGCAGGTATTTTTCAGTTCCAGCATGGTATATGTGTTCATAATCTGATGGTGCAATAGCCACAGTTGGGGCATCTGATTTTTTGCGAGTTATTGTATTTTGCAAAGAGACATCTTTCTTAATTTTGATA
>BLXL01001479.1:0-11901 GCA_023170135.1 Acarapis woodi
TAATTTAAATTGATTTTAACGAATGAGATGATTTCATTTGTATATATTCGATTATATATTTTTTTTCTGAACGAACCGATTTCTCTTTGGAATCATGCTTCAGAATACACAACGTCACTATTTTGAACATACCGAAGATATTTGTTGGTAAGTTTTTTGGAATTAGATTTTACATGTATGTTAATCGATATAATATATTTTTTGAATCACTTAATTCACACATTAAAGTATGGATATTGATCATAAAAATGAACTTGTCGTTTCTATTCAAAAGAGAAATGTAGATATCAAAAATTCGTTGCCTATTCTCAAAGTTTGGAATTACAAGAATCTTGAAACTTTGTTATCATTTCAAAATTTCGACAGTAGTGCCAACGTTTTATCAGTCGTTTTCTCAAAATCAGTAAGTAGATTAGAATAAAAAATTTATATATAGTTTCACATTAAATTTTATTTATTCATACATAGAACTTTTTATTGATACTTGTACTTTTGGATAATAATATTCAGTTTATCTATTTCGATTGGCGAAATAATCAAGTCATATCAAAAGTGCAGAAATCGCTGAAGAACGAAGAAGTTTATGGCATGGCTTTTCATCCAGAAAGCGACAACCATTTTATTTCATTCGGTAAAAAGCACCTCTTGCTATGGAGTCTTGAAAATGATGAGCTTATTTCTAAGAAAAATTTTAATCATGTAAATTTTTTTGCTTTCAAAGACCAAAATTTTTGAAACAGCTTACATAAATTCTTTCATTTTGTTATTGAAAATAGATTTTAAAAGGAAACCGATCTTGTATAACTTGTCTGACATTTATAGAAGGCGGAAACATGGTGGCTGTTGATTCTGAAGGTTATATTTTTATTTGGTCATCCACTAGTGAAATTTGTGAATTTGAATCATCAGTTAACGAAATTAAAGCACACGACGTAAGTTTAATAACAAGTGATTAAATTATGCTAATTATTTTTTTGTACGAATTTAGTCATCAATTTCATCGATTCTTGCTTATCCGCATCGGTTTGTAGTGACTGGCGATATAAATGGCGTTCTAAAAACATGGACATTTGATGGACATTCTCAATTCAATCTTCTTAATGTTGCGACGGTAAATAAGTCTAATTTTCCCTTTTTCAAATATCAAAATGATTTTCTATTCTCATTTTTTATATATATTTGTTATTTGATAGTTACCGGCTTTGAGTGGTGCCATTCGTTCTTTATCATTCGCAAATGAAATTTTATTTACAACTCCAGAATATTTTATCAAGAACACGGAAAATGAAAAATTATTCAAAATATACATTGGAACAAGTACAAATATGATTTTTTCAGCTTCAGCTTTACAAGCCACTCAATACATTATTTTATATGAAGGTCATTCATTTGGAATTCGGGCGATTGCAGCAGATCCGATAGAAAAGTATTTCTATACAAGTGGAATTGACCATAAAATTTGTAAATGGAGTAAAAATTTATTACTTTGGTGTGTAAGATGTAAAGTATGTATTGTAAAAAATCAATTGAGAAATATAATATCCATAATTACATACAACTCTTTCGAAAAAAATTTTTTAGTATAAGTGTATATCGATAGCTGTCTATCCATCAGGAGGATCATTAGCAGTTGGTTGTTCGAATGGAATTATTTGCATTCTTTCGACAACGAGCTCACAATTTATCACGCAAATTAGTTTATCAAATTCAGCTGTAGGTTGTTTAGCCTATTCACCAGATAATCTATTACTTGCAGCGGGAACCGAAAACGGAGTTTTGCACATTTTACCTGTGTTCGATAGTGGGACTTCTTATGATCGAATTTCAACTTTCAAGGTAATTTTACAATCGTGAATTTTCTTGTTAAAAAAACTAATTATCGAATGAATCTGGATTTTCTAGTGTAATTATGTAATCTTATCTTTGCAATGGTCATTAGATTGTAAATATATTCTCATGTCTGTAAATGATGATAATTTTCAGGAAATTTTGCTGTGTAAGTTCCTATCAAGTAAATTTTTTTATACTCTAAAAAAAAAGATTGTAGTTTGAATAATAAATGAATTCTTTTTTTTAAAAAGGGAATTCCAATAATTTTAGTTTTGTGAAAGGTGTGTCAAGTATGGATAAACAGATATCTTGGTATGATGCGACCTGTTTCAATCAAGGTATGTTTTTTTTCTTGAATTTTGTCAAAAAAAATTTTTAATAATATAATTTACAGAGGCAATGTCTGTTTGGGGAAATAATAACTTGGAGAATGTGGTAAATTTGTGTTGTCATTGTTCATCTGACAATGATTTCATTGTGACTGGTGATGAAAATGGATATGTTAGATTGTTTAGATACCCTTGTGTCGAACAAAATGTATCATTTTATGTGGCTAAACAAGGCTCAAGTGCCGTTACTGAAACTAGATTTCTTAAACAGAATAGCTGCATAGTAACATCATCATTTGAAGGATCTTTATTTATATGGGATTTGGTACAATGACGACTTACTTTTGAAGATAAAACTATAAAAAGCTCTAACCTTTGAGTTTTTAGGATATTTTCAAATTAAAAAATATATATAAAATTATTTACAAAGTACAAATATTAAGACAAAATGTCCCTAATTACTATTCTAATAAATAAATTTGTATTTGTTTCTTAAAATTAGTTTGAAGATAAATGTTTATCAATGTAGAAAAATTGAGATGAATTTAGATCAATTTTATATTCTAATTTTTCTTCGTTAAGGTGAAGATCATCATTCGTTTTTTGAGATTTAGAATTAGTACTCATATTATTGTAGATGGCAGGTATAGGCTTTGAATCCTTATTACAGATAAATGATTCAGAGGAATTGTTGGTCTTAGGCGAAAAAGAATTTATTTCTATTGAGCTTAAATCTTCATAAAAATTTGATGTAAATTTTTGATTATCAGCAATTTGAACTTTTTCAACGTTTATTGATTTTAAATCATTTTTAATTGAATCGAAGTCACGAGAAATCTTTTTTGATGTATTTTCACATGCGTCTGCTTCAGATAAATAATAATTCTTTTTTGTATCTTGAAAATATTTATTGTCATACGAATCCACAACATTCTCTTCGAGAGCTAATGAATTTTTATCTTGCTTGATATCAAAAATAGTATAATTTTCTGAATTATTTTTTTCTTTAAGTTTTGGTTTTAACATATCCTTTAAATATTCATCATCATTGAATGAAATGCTCTCATTTGAAATATCGCTATACTGAATGTCTGAACTGGAAATAATTTTGTCTTTGATCCTATTTATGAACTCATCGAATTTGCAATCTAAAGATTTATAAAATTCTTTCGCATTATCGATACGTTTCGAACGATCTAGACTCGACAGTAGGTAGAGATTCAAATGACAATCGTCCAATTTAAGGCCACAATCTTTAACTTTACCTACAATTTTCTGAAATTTTTTGATAAATATCTCAAAATTTTCTAAATTGAATTGAATATTTTGAAGTTCTTTAATTTTGCATCCTAGTCGTTTGATGCTTTGTTTTGAGTATCTAAGTTGAAGATAAGATAATAACTTGTAAGGATGGACAAATTCTTTAATTTCTTCATAAATTTCATTATCAACAACTGAAAATAAAAATTTCATACAATCACTCCTCATATTTCGAATCAACGATTTTCTTTCAAAATTCATATTTGGTCGGTTTATTTGGTCTGAAGAAAGAGCTTCAAAAAATTTTCGTTTTTGTAACTCATTCATAATCATTAAACTCCATATAGTGTAATTCTTTCTTGTTAATTTTAAAATTTGATCTTGTTCATTCATATTTATAGATATTGAGTTGCCAATAATTAATTTTTTTTTTTAAAATTGATATTGACGAATATTTTGAATGATGAACAAAAGTTTGGAATTTTTGAATTGTTAGCTGAAAACCAGAAAAACGTTATTAATTAAACAGTTAGCCAAAAATAAAAATTCTATATATGGTTTTTTTTTTATTAGTCTGAAATCTTTATAATTTATTTTAAGTTTTAAACACAAGCTAAAAAAAGATTTCTTTTTAAAGGACTGATTACTTCAATCAAAAATACATATATAGGATAAATAAAATCTAGATGATTTCTTATCATTTTTTTTAAAAAAAATCTAATGTGAACTTAATTCAAATTAAGAAAATACCGTTATTCTTTTTTTCTTTTTTTTTTTAAACTATTGATAAAAAATTATAGCATGCACATAAAATTTTTTAAAAATTTAGCTATTTATACTTATGATTTTGAGATTGAATTCGTGTAAATAGACCAACTTATTCTATGCTAAGATTCGAGTCGGAGAGTTTTGTGCGGGCATTAGTAGTTTTGACACACTGTTCAAAGCGATTCGTCTTTACTCAAAACATTGACAAATAAATGTTCTGATTGTGAGTTAATTTAAATAAATGTCTTTTCGACATTCATTTATATGATAGGGCACATATATTCTTATATTAGCCAATAATGTCAGACAACGACGATGATTTTATGTGCGATGATGAAGATTACGATCTGGTATGGTGCTTTTTTTTAAATATAAATATTATTATTGTTGATTTATAATGAAATTGATAATGTCATCTTTAAATTATCTCCTTTTTAATTTAGGTTTATTCTGAAGACAGTAACTCAGAACCAGATGTCGATCTTGAAAATCAATATTATAATTCAAAAGCTTTAAAAGAAGATGATCCGACAAGCTCATTAATTAGTTTTCAAAAAGTGCTTGATCTAGAAAGTGGTGTTAAAGGTAAGTCAGAATAAATTTCATGAGTAAATATCTTTTATTGTCTGAATAAAGAAATGGAAGAAAAATTTGATCTAATAATATGTATATATATGTGAAGGTGATTGGGGTTTCAAGGCATTAAAACAAATGATAAAGATCAACTTTAGATTGGTAAGTGTATTTCATACATGTATGTACAATAACTCATTAATTTTGTTTGTTTGACAGAACAATTTCGATGAGATGATGAAATGTTATAAGATGCTTTTATCTTACATTAAGAATGCTGTAACACGAAATTATTCAGAAAAATCAATAAATTCAATTTTAGATTACATTTCCACATCAAACCAAATGGAACTATTGCAAGAATTCTATGAAACAACTTTAGATGCTTTAAAAGATGCAAAAAATGATAGATTGTGGTTCAAGACAAACACGAAACTTGGTAAATTATATTTTGATAGAGGGGAATTCAATAAATTGAGTAAAATCTTGAAACAATTACACAAATCATGTCAGACAGACGATGGTAAAGATGATTTGAAAAAAGGCACTCAACTTCTAGAGATTTATGCGCTTGAAATTCAAATGTACACTGCTCAGAAGAATAATAAAAAATTGAAAAAATTGTACGAGCAATCGTTGCATATTAAATCAGCTATTCCGCATCCATTAATCATGGGAGTTATTAGAGAGTGTGGTGGTAAGATGCACTTGAGAGAAGGTGAATACGAAAAATCACACACTGATTTTTTTGAAGCATTTAAAAACTATGACGAATCTGGTAGTGTTCGTAGAACGACATGTCTAAAATATCTCGTTCTTGCTAATATGCTTATGAAATCAGGTATCAATCCTTTCGATTCACAAGAAGCTAAACCATACAAAAATGATCCTGAAATTTTAGCTATGACAAATCTTGTTTCGGCTTACCAAAATAATGATATTAATGAGTTTGAGAAAATACTCAAAAACAATCATCAAACAATAATGGATGATCCTTTTATTCGTGAACACATTGAAGGTGAGTTTTTGATTTTTTGCTATCAATATAAATAAAATTCTAAATTCAAAAATTTACGCAGATCTTTTGCGCAACATTCGTACCCAAGTTTTGATTAAATTGATCAAACCATATACTAGAATACAAATTCCATTTGTATCAAAAGAATTGAATATTGACGCGTCTGAGGTTGAAGAGCTATTAGTGTCATGTATTCTTGATAAGTAAGTACAACTTTTGTTCAAAATTAACGACTTAATAATCATAATATAATGATTTTTCTGATTTGTAATTTGAAATTAACTTTCTCATCAAAAAATGATGCCATTTTTTAAATAAAGATACAAGAAAGTAAAAATAATTCAAGAAACTTATTGAAATTTTTTTTTAATAATACAGTTCGATTCAAGGGAGAATTGATCAGGTTAATCAGGTTTTGGAATTAAAGCGAGGTAATCAAACGGAAGAAAGGTACAATGCTTTAGATAAATGGTGTACTCAACTATCCATATTAAATAATTCAATTTTGAATAAAATGTTTTAGACATTTCGCTCCACATAGCTGTATTTTTAAACATAAATTATCTCCAAATCTCACTTTTAAATCTTGTAAAAATATTCTATAAAGCGAAATTGGTCTCCTTATTTCTAATATTTATTTCCTTTTTTGTATGTGAAGAAATGCGAACAAAGATAAAAAATTTCAATTTTGCATTGTGTTTTGCTTTGTTTTTCTAATTGGTCTTACTCGCCAATTTATCTACCCATTCAGGTATTGGTTCTCTGAAATTACGATAATCTTCTCGCCAATAATATTCAGGGGGTCCATTCGTAAAGCAATTTTTTCTTTCTAATACTCGATCGCCATTTACATAGTACATTAGATAAAAATTACACATTTCATCATTTCCAGTAGCACCAACATGTACAGGATGATTTTTATCATTATACATTGTACACCGAGATGCTAATACGTCGCCTTCTCTAATATTGGTGGCATTCTTTTCGACTGGATAAAACATCTGTTAAGAAATTATTTTATAACTTAGATATCATATAAATAATTGTGATGTAATGATTTTTTTTTGAAATAATGTATTCTAATATAATAAGTCGTTTTTCTTTCTTGCTTCAAAATAAAAAGAAATTTTACCTGAGGTTCTTGAGGATTATGACGACCTATTAATTCCCAATTATTATTGTTTATTTTCCAGCCACTTACTGCTTTGCCTAATTTGTGGGTGTGAGTTCGAAATGCAAATGGATGCAATTCAACCGATTCATCAATGCGACATGAACTTTCCATATGTACAATCTGTTTGGGTGGCAAAATTCCTGCTGTACCTAAAACTAAGACACCCGCTCTCTTTTTGATCTTATCTGTGTTATCATCAACTATCGACAAAATTAAACCTGAATTATCAGTTTCGCCATTTATAAACTTATCTACATTGGCGTAGTGTACTTGAAGCACTAAAAAGTTGATTCTAGTGTCACTCCCAATTTTGTAGCCGACATCTTTAGGCAATACAAGTTCATCTGCGTCCATAGCCCAAGCGTATATTATTTCCTTGAATGAAAAATTAAATTTTTCATTTTTTTCGGATTTTAATAAGCTGAATTCAAATTACCTGAGGTCCATCACAGACATTTGCCCTTTTGACACCAGTTGAACCGCTGGCCATTTCCCCACAGTCCCAAATTATTCGAGGAGTATCACGCTCAAAGTAACCAGGCAACTGACATCCGAATAATAAAATATGATGTGCCGTATGCATCGTAGCATTTGGTTTGAATTTGACTATATTTTAAAAATTATTAAAATTGGTTAAAATGAAAAAATTAGCGACATTATAATTGATTTAATTTTTTTAATTTTACCTATATACTCATTTTTATTGAGATTTGTTCTGAAAGCAGTGCAGAAATATGTATCGATCTTAGTTGGCTGAACATCAGGCATAAGAAGAGGGATTTCGCGGACATTGTTGTAAGAATAAACGTCAAATATAATGAAATTGAAAAAGAATAAGAATAATTTTAGTTTTTGGCTCATTTTATTTCAATTAATCCAAAAACAAGTGATTAGGAAAAAATACGCTTGGAGATTAAAAATTCATTATTTTAACAGTATTTGTAATAATCACTTTTTAAATTAGGAAAAAAAAAAATTGAATTATTAATTTAGCTATAAATTGCAACAGACTATTGTATGTTGATAATCTGATTCATCGAATTTATTTACACAAGTACACAATAATGTTTATAACTTTTTTTGCGCAGATAGTTCTAAATGTATCAATTAGAACCCTCATTCTGCGCCTAATCAAAAATGCTCTTCTAATGTTAGCATTAATGAAATTTTTTGTCTTTATAAAATCCAGCAAATATTCTTACGTATTCTATATATTTCAGGTTTAGTAATTTTTTTTTTTAAATTAATCAAATTAATTATTTTAAAATATTTTAAATTTTGGAATCATTTGATTTTTCCTTCTTCTTTTTAATTTCTTTAGAATTTTTTTTTTTGTTTTTTTATCTTACATCGTTTTTGTTTTTGTTTTAGATATAATAAAAAAAGAAAGATCGCTTGATCATTTACACATAACTATTTATCGCATAATCAAAATTTTTTTATTCAATTTTAAATTTGTATCTTTCTTGTTTTCTTGAATACTTATATATTTTAAAAATTTTACAAGAGTAATCTAATTATGAAATTTTTCTAAAATTTAGTAAATAATTTTTTTCTTTCTAAATATTTATCACATTTTTTTTCACATTAGCGAATTTCACTTTGAGAACTTATGATAACAAGTTTAGAACCATAAAAAAAATTTGTGTGTAGTTTTGAACGCCAAGTTACAACAATTTCTAAAAAAAAATAGCGGGAAAAATCAGAATCTTTAAAACAACTTTTTTTTAAAATCAATTAATAAAAAATAAATATATTTTCAATAAATTTTTGTCAATTTTATTACAATCAATTGTAACTATATCAGAAATATATCAATGAAAAATATGACAACCTTTTTGATTATAGAATATTTTTTGTAAAAAATTTTAAAAGAACCATATTATTATCAAGTTAAGTGTTTCAATTTATTTACTTATAATTAGAAAATTGAAAAAGAAATTAAATCAAAATGAACTTATTTAAGTTTTTCAGTTTTATTTACATTTTATGATGCTTTATAAGAAATTTTATCAAAAAAAATTCAATGATAACAAATTTATAGTATTTTACTTGCGTCTAGAATCGAGTAGCAGAATGGCGCAGTGGAAGCGTGCAGGGCCCATAACCCTGAGGTCGATAGATCGAAACTATCTTCTGCTAAATTTTGAAATTGAAATTTTTTCGTTTTTTTTTCAAATATCTAGTTGAAATTTTTTTTCTTTTTCAATCAAAATACTTTTTACTATTCAAAGACAAAGAAGTTAATTCTCATAAAAAAATTTTTTCATTATGTGATCGTATTTGAAAAAAAATGATCGAGTTGATGTTATAATGTTTTAAAAATATTTTACCTTAAAAATTGAAAGTAATAAAATTTATTGTAGATTCATTATATTACAAAAATGATTACACTGAATTTACAACTAATTATCAAAAGAATTAGACAAAAAAAAAGATCGTTTAGAAAAATCAAGATATTTTTACCGCTTGATTTCACCATTTTTGGATACTAGAGTTCGGTTTTTAGAAAGACATTCATAAAATTAAATTGTGATAATTAGTTTATTGGCTAGTTTACAAAAATTCTTAAGTGTTGGTATTCACACTAATAATTTAAAAACTATTTGAAATTAATAGATACAAAGTGTTTCTGCAAAAAAATTGTTTCGGATTTTAATTTCAATATATTTTGTAAACTGATTTCAATTTCAGATGAAAATTAGTTACATGTGTGCATATTAAAAATAATAAATAACAAATATAAATAGCCTTCATGTAAAAAAATTAAATCGAATGTTCGATTTGAAATAGATTTCATGTATCTTGAATTGAAATAATATTTTTTCAATATTCTAGATTTGTGTGCACAAAATTTACGAGCAAAAAAAAGAATATGAATATAAAATGACTAAACTTAACAAATTCGAGGGATGTGTTTAAAAGAGGCAGGAAGAGGATTAGGTAATGAGTTCTCTTTTACAATATTTTTATGCACGATACAACACATTCAATTTCAAAAATTGAAAAATAGTTTCATTTTCATTTTCTTTTATCTTGAGCTTGTGTGCATACTAATTATAAATTGATGAAAAGGCGTGCTGTTGAATATCTGATGCAACAAAATTCGAATTTCGTCTTGATGCTTTTGTCGAACTTTGACAACTAAGAGCAAATTTAAGATCGCGCGCCATTTCACTACACATTGATTGCTAATTAATTTTAAAGATTAAAAAAATTTTATTAATCTATTTTAGTTTGATCTTTATTTATTAAGCATTATTTACCCTATCAGGAGTGACTTTTCTCGCTCTCCACATAAACTCAAACAATGCCATGAATAATGCAGCTGCAATACCACCTAGCAGTACCACGAATACACCACCCACATTGCCTAAACTAAGTTCGGTAACAGATGAACTTGCTTTCTTTGCATCATCAGCACACGCGCCTCCACCACGTTTTTGTTTCCACCAGCGATCTTTTAATTGATGTAAAACACCAGATTCTTGTAACTTCAAAATTGCTTGAGACAAAGGTCTCAAATATGGACTATCTTTAGTTGTAGCGATTCCGTAACTTTTTTATTATGAGCGGTTGCATAATTTTGAAATATAATTTATTCTATAATTGCCATTATTTTCATACAAAATTAAATTAAACTTACCCCTACGATCAATATAAATTGTAAATAAAAATGAAGAAAAAAAAAGTAAAATTAATTTAGAACTGCTATCTAATATGTCGTATATCACTCACTTTACTATCAAGCAGACCACCTATTTGAGTCAAGTTACATTCCCTTTCAATTGTATATTCGATCGAGGCTGATTCCATCAAAAATGCATAATTTCCCTTCAAAACCCGTTTTTTGCCCTCAGCATTTGATTTTGCAAATACATGCGGTCTGCTCGCCATAAACTTCCACATGTTTGAATAAGTCGGTATTTTTGATTCTTTGAAAAATCCACAGGTTGATCCACTAGATACACATCCATATAAAATTTCGCTTTGTTGTGAAAGATCTTCGGCACTTTCGATCGGATAAACCACTTTTTCAACAGTAAGAAAAGCAGCTATTTTTTTTTTATAAAATTTATAATCTTAATACTTAAGTTAATTAAATTTATTTTTAAAAAAAATACTTTTATACAAATTTTCAAGAATAAAGCTTATCTTTTGATTATTTTAGGTCAATCGAATTCCGATTATTTGTTATTTAAAATTATTATTAATGATTTCATAAAATTCAAGTACTTGAACTTGAATTTTTAAGTGCTTTTTATTTTATGTATGTAAATTGTGCAGTGAATTAATTTTTCTAAATGATAAATGTGCGATCAAACAGTAATTATTTTTGTGCCTTTTCAATGTTTTTTAAATAAAGTGCATAATTAATAATTATTTATTTGAAATTTTTCATTTCATCAATACTTATATAATTGTAATAAATAAAAATCTAAGCTTAACACGCGATTGATTCGTCTAATTTTAATAATTTTTCATTGTTTAGGCAAATCTAATTTATTTAAAAAATAATTTAGATTGATACATACCAAGATTCGCAGTATAAGAAGATATCATAATCAGTGTGAAGAAATACCATAATCCTGCAATAGTACGTGTTGACATAGATTTAGGAGCTAGATCTGAGCCTTGTTGAAAAAGTGAACCAATCGTAAACCAAAATGAATTCAATAACGAAAAGTCATTTTCTAAAACTTGATCGTCTTGTCTGCAGGGATGCGGATTGTCCCTAATTATTGATAAATGAAATAGTTTGAATGAGTTTTAGAGATGAAGAACTTATTTACTTACCATTCATATGGCGAAAGTCTACCAACCACGAAAAGAATAACTGAAACACCAACATAAGCACCAACAACATAAACCCAAACTACCATAGAAAATGGACTCAAGAAACTAAATAATGTGGCAACTTTAGTAGTTGGTTTGCGAAAAAGTATTGA
>BLXL01001480.1:0-16160 GCA_023170135.1 Acarapis woodi
TTTTTTTTTAAATCAAATAAGTGCAATTTTTTTATTTTTTTGTTATTTTTCACAAAATTTTTAGTTTTACAAATTTTATTTTTACCGATTCTCAAACGCGCAAAATTTTTCGGAAGAATTTTCAAATATTTTCTATTTTGTGATTTTTCGAAAAAAACTTTTTACCTATTTGTTTATCACATTTTTATTATTCAAAAATAATTAAAAATAATTGATTTATGATATGCAAAAACATAGAAAAATATTTAGAACTTAGAAGATAAAATTAGAAATATAATATGCAAACAGATAATTTTTATGTAAAATAAAAAGGTTTTCGATTCAAATTTTATTAGTTTTTCTATCATCTAGATACATGATTTTTGAAAAAATTTTTTACTGAACTTCTTTCAAACAATTGTATGGTTTTTATATATTTAAATCTTGTAAATTGTTGATTCAAATATTGGATAAAAATTTTCAATTTTTATTATTTTTTTAAATTTTGATCCATCAAAAATGACTCTCTTTATAGTTTTTCTTTACTCTTTTTTATTTTTTTGTTGATTGTATTTTGCTTCTTATTTTATTGATTTTTCACTTAAAAATTTTTAAAAAAAGAATAATTTTTTCGGAAGAAATTTTGCCAATTGTGGAGCTACTTTCAAATAAAAATCGAAAATTTAAAACATCCCTAGAAAAAAATTATAATCTCTAAATATCAAACGATAAAAGTTAGTGATCAACATTCTTTTCGTTTCTGTGACTAACTGATAATAATGATTTTTACAGTTAAGTGAATTTTTTTTTTTAAATTTTACTATTTTATTATATTGAATGTATTATTTACTGAAAAATTTTATAAAAAATTTTTTCGAATTGAAAAAATTTGTTAAGTATTTTTAACTCTTTCTTGTTTGAAAATTCGGAAAAAAAAAATCTATCATAAAAAAAATTTCATCATAAAATAATCGACTCTTTTCACTTTGAATAAGTATAGACAGAAAATGAGAAAAAATTTTTATTTAATTTCTAAATAGAATTTATATAATTTGTCCGGAAATACTGATTTTTTTTATTGTATGTTAAAAAAATAACATGAAATTAAATTATGTATAAAATAATAAATGTATCAAAGATCAAGTATTGGTAAATACAATATTCAGACTGTATTATCTTGACGATTATTAATCAACATTACCTTTTTGTAAGCTTAACAATAAAAAAGTAGTTACTTTTGATGTTGAAAAATCATTGATCTTAAGTAATTGATTAGCATCAGAGATTCTTTCTAAAAAAAATTCTGCTGATGTCAAGCTAAATTTTAAAGTGGAATTTTCAAAAAAAATTAAAAGAAAATAACAAATAAAAATTCTAAGCATTTGAAAAACACGTGTTGAGTATGATCGTTAGCCTTGTTTTAATTTTTAAAGGCGATTTTTAGCTTTTAAATGTTTTGAAATTTATTTGAAAAAAAAATTATTCATTTCACGTAATATTCAGATTTCAGAAAAATGTTTAAAACACCAAATACACTTGGAGGAATAGGTTTAACGATGTGCAACGAGATAGCAAGTTCAACTTGTCAAATTGTATAATATAATTGGCCACATTCTTCGTATCAACCAAATCTTCATTGAGTTTCAAACTAAGAATATGGTAGTAATATAAAACATTGTCTCGATTATACTGGAAAGGTTAGAAGACGCTTAAATTTATATAATAATAAACAGTTTTAAATCCAGGATTTGATTCTCACCACGAAATCAGGGTATGGTAAATAAAGGCGATTAAAGCGATTATCACGTTCAAAATAGAAATTACTCTTCCTATGTATTGATGGCATTATTGTTAGAAATCGGTAAGCAATCTTTTGCGATCTTTATTGACTTAGTTCTTTTTCTGCAAATAAAATTTTATTTGACCGACATTACTGTCTAGATCCTAAAAATAAACGATGATTCGGACTATATTTCTTAAGTACAGCTTATACAATTTCGAATTTCGTTTGACCAGATGCATTCCGTCGATTTGAAACCCTAGTGATTTTCTGATAAATGAAAATTATTTTATAATATGACTGAAAATCAAACGAATTCATCAAAGAAAATCTATCGTTTTTTAATGCGAAAATATCAATAAAAATCCTAAATTATAAAAAGACTAAATATATGTTCTTGTGGTTTTAAATGTTAAATAATGTTAATTGAAATTAAATTTTCAAAATTAATTAAAAGGATACTTTTACTTTGTATTCGTTAAATAGCAAATGGAAATTGAAATATATTATACAATGTTATATGGCAGTTACTTTTTCATTTATGTACAATTAATATTTTGTAGCTTCATAATTGTTGTACGAATAATTAAACGGGTTAAATCATATCAGAAAAGTTAAAAACCTCATTGATTTTTAAACTATATCGTTGAAAATTTGTTTTTGATTCTTAATCATTTGAAATGACAAATATTTGATGAAAAAATGTAAGTTTGTAAATTTTTTTTGAATGCTTTTAAATACTTTATTTATCTTGAAAATTATTTACGTGTTGAAAAATTTTATTTTTGAAAAGAAGAAAAGATTCGATGCTCTGTTAGCAGAATATCTGTAAGAAATAAATGATAAACAATAGACGTTACAACTTCAAAAATGATGTTATAAAAAAAAATGAATTTAAGTATATCTTGAATTTTAAATATCAAAACAAAATGGTAGTCCAGTAATTTATATTATATCATTTTATTTTAGCTTACGAATCTCGAAACTATTTTCAGTGCCAAAGAATTATTAATAGCGAGAATCAACAATGCTAAATTTTTATGATTACAATGATTGCCTAATGTATTTACCAACCTGAATCAATGGTTTATCGAATATATTTTGAAGAACTTAAAGTACTAGAAATATTTTCAGAATTGAATTCTTTTGCATTTTTTTCGAAGGAGATAAATTTATGTAACTGATTCATATATTGAATACACAACAAGAAATGCTATTGGCAGATAATCTTATTTGCCAGTCTATTTAGTTATTCATTCAAATAGAAAAAAAATAAAATTAAAAATCATTGATTGAACGAAAAAACTTTTTTCTTTGATTTTTGGAGTATTCTATTTTGTATAGCATGAAAAATATTGAAAAATTATAATTTCATTTTTTTAGCCCAAAATGGCAAGATACGTTTCTTTTTCTATTTTTTTTTTTATTTAAGAACATTTTATTTTCTTTGTAAAGAATTCGCATCAAAATAATTAGTCAAGAAAAAAAAATTTAAATTAAAAAATTTTGAAATTAATTTCAATTAGAATTTTTCGGGACATCATCAAAATGAAAAAATCTAGTACTTTTTCTTAGAATGATCCTAATCATTTTAAGAAAATTTTTTAATTTGAATTTATTCTAATGAAAAGTGAATTATATGGTTCATAATATAATGATTTATAATAAAATTATTATTTTATTTTATTTTATTTTAGCTTATTTTTGTTTTGATTTCCTGCTCTTCATTAACAAAAGAATAGTGAGTATAACAAAATATTCTTTATCTTTCAACCTTTCTCCGACTATAACCCAATAATCGTCATATACGTATGCGTGCATTATTAAGATTGTGCAAAATTTCTGCTGGTAAATAGGCTGGTGCTTAGAATTTTCACATCCGGCTTCTTAACGTATTATATGATTTAATAAATTATTTTCTGCTATTTTTTATTCTTACGCATAAGAAGATAGATGAATGTGATGCTTGAATGAATCTGAACATTGAATAGGGGTAATGATTACAATGTGATTTTGTGTTCATTCGCTTGAAATTTCGTTATGTGCAGTTAAAATTGTTCGATTCAATTTTTTTTTAGAATTATATGAAATTTTTGAATTAATTTTTTTTGCTTTATTATATTCAATATGATTTAAATTATCTCATTGTAAACTTTGCAAAGCTTTTTCCGTAAATTTCACATTATAATAATACTTATACAGGAGATGTATATTATAATTATTATTCAAATTAAAATGTATCTAGAAATAAAAATTTTCTATCAAAGCAACTGTTTGCAGTCAAAACAATGTAAATTATGTTAATTAACTACTTTTTCAGTTCAATAGACTTTTTTTTATCTTATAGGTATGTTTAAATTCATAAACCAAATTTTTGAAATTTATTTTGAAAAATTTTTTTGTTGTTTCAATATTTTTGTTATTGCGTCATTAAATAGGAATAAACATTATTGACCGGTGATTAATTAATTTTTCAATTCAGAATTGATCTGCACAATCAAAATATTTTCAAAATTTTTTTTTAAAAAATGAACCCTTTTTTTCAGGCAAGTATAATAGAATAATTTTGAGTTCTTTTATTAATCGTAAATGTATTTTGAAAACGTAATCAATATTCATTACATAATTATTTTTCATTTACCAAAAATTTGATTCAATCATATTTTAGACGTTATTGGTTTTATTTGAAGATTCACATTCCTACTAACGTCAAAGTTATTGAAGACTACAATCGAAAAAATAATTTTCATGATAAATTTTGCTAATTTTTTATATCAATAAAAAATTTTTAAACTAATATGTAAAAATAATTTCAAGGATATAAACAAAGAAGGTATATTTTTTACTAAATGAATTTATCTATCAATTTTTAAAATTTACTTTTTTTTAAATAAACTTTTTTGTACCATAAAGAAATTGTAAATAACGATTCTCTATTTTAATAAATTATCTATAAAAACTATTGGTTTCAATTGTGATTTGCCATTTATTCTATCACCAATTTGTGATTTGCTTTAAGAATTATTCGGCCGACGAATAAAATTTGAAAATTCAATATCTGAAAAAATAATTGCTTTAAATTTTGATATAAAAAATAATTTAAATAAAAAAGCACATTTCAAATTTTAAATAATTCAATAAAATGAAAATTACTCATTTGTGAATTGATGATCAAAAATTATTAGTTTCATTTTAATAATTATAATTTAAAAAAAAAAAAAACTTAAATTTAAAAATGCATCAAACAATTGAAAAATTTTATGATTTGAGGTTATGATTTTAGATTATTGAATTATTTAAAAAAAAAGAGCAAATAATCTTTCAAAAAAGAGAAAAATCAAATAAGTTCAAATGATTTTATTAAGAAATTTTCAATAAATTCGATTATATTTATAATATAGTAATTCTAATTTATTTATAGAGTAATTTTATTATAGTTACAAAATTTTAATAAACTATAATTAGAATTTTAGTCTTTGATCATAGATTAGTCATGTGGTGTACATTATATTGAATACAATGTTTTTATTAGAAGTTTTTGTAAATAAGTTTGAAAGTGCTGAAAATATTGATTTTCAATTCGAAATATTAATCAATCCGAATTATGAACGAGAGAATAACATCTTCGAAAAGTAATTTTTAGAGAATATGATCCTTTGTTAAATTATAGATGAAATTACAGTGTTAGGTCTGGGAACAGAATGATTGAATAAATCATCAAATCTGCGATTATGTGTAATTGTACAAAATCAAATTATTATGTCTCCAAACAAAATATGAATTTAGAAAACGTTTTCATCCTTAATTATTATAATTTTTCGTCTTTAAATAACCATTTTTATCCCATATCAAACAAGTTAACGAATTTAGTAATTCAAAAATTTTTTTTTATATTAGAACGAAATTTAAAATACTTCAATTAAAAAATTATAAATTTATCTGAATAGGGTTTTAAAAAATAAATTTTTCATATTAATCATGAATCTTAAGATGCTCATTTTAAAATAAGATGATTCGAAATAATAAATTTTATTACTTAATTTCAAATTAGAATTCAAAAGTCGGTGTAAAAACTTTTTTTACGCTAATAAGAGATTTTTTCGTAAATTAATAGCCAAATATAAATATATTTTCATTTTGGACAGAATTATCTAGTATTGTAAAGTCTAATTATATGTAATTATTTGTAATAAGTGACTGCTCTTTTCGGCACCTCAATCGTCGGCTTCATTCGCATAGTAAATGATCTAAAATAAAATTCATGCATGAAGCTTATTTCCGGTATCTATTTTCATTGTTTGTATTATAATAGACATGTTTAGCAATTCATTGAGTTAATAATATTAAGTGGTTAAATGTCTTTTTTATTAAAAACACCAACACAATGAATGTTCACTCCTTACTTTTGATTGATCTAATCAAATATATTGAATATATAATATATAAGTCTTATATTATGTTTAAAATGCTGTAAATGTAAAATATACTTACCCATACATACTATAATTTTAGCATTTCAATTTATATCGATAATAGTTTTCATTTAAATTGATCACAATCTAGATATGCGAAAATTATATACCTCGTTTGGCCTTTTGCATAAATTAAATATAAGCTTCAAACAATAGAATAAACAATATATTTTTCAAAGTCAGTCATTGAAGTTTTTTGAAATTAATTTCACTTCTTTTTAATTTGACTGCTCCGTTGAAAAATTAAGCATTTTTTTCTAAATGCTTGCGAAATGGAAATCAGTTTTTGATTTATTTTTCGAAATTAAAATTTTCTTATTTTCCATAATTTAATTTCTTACGATTACTCATGGTTCATTCTACCCTTTTCATGGACAGAACCACTTTAACTAAATTGGGCCATTAAAGCTATTGATCATTTACTGATCAAAATGTATGATTAAAATTTTTAACTTGTTTGACACATTATGTTGAATATTTATTTTAGATTTTCTTCATACAATAATTTTAAGAAAAGCGCCGACTATGTTCAAATTAATATTTCAAATTGTAATTGCAATGTATTTATCAATTTGTATTGGCCTGATTTTCAAAGTCAAATCATGAAAAGTATATAATCAAACTATTTTAGATTTTTTTGCATTGGATTTTCGTAATTTATGTAAATAGTATTACAAAATCAATATTTTAGCGAAATGAAATATAATATATATTCTAAATTTGTTAATTTAAGTTATCTGTTTAATTGTTTTATTCCAAATTAATTTTTTGGTTTTAATTTTGAAAGAAAAATTTTGTGAAAATTAATCATATAAACTAAAAAAACCTCTAATGGTTTTTCTAAATACCTATTAAATTAACAGATTAATTAATATTTGAATATATTTATAATCAATATTTCAAGAAATCTTAAAAAATTAGTCTTATTGAAATTTTAAGTTTAAACTTAAATTTATTATAAGAGTTTAAAGTATTTTGAATAAAAAATTTTTAATCTTAAAATAATAATTATTTTTTTATGATTTTTTAAATAAAAATAATTATCTGGAATTCATTTAAGAATATTATTATAAGTTCATTCATAGAAAAAGTCATTTTTAAGCATTTTTTTCCCTAAGGAAATATATAAGTCTAATTAACGGTCTTCAAAGTATTGAATCTTAACATTGCATAATTTAAAATTTTAAAACATTTTTAGCACTGACTTCTGCTTATGTCAATTTAATAATATACCATTTGATGCGAAATGATGTTGCAAATATTTCAAGTTTGGTGTTAAATGATACACAGTTATTAATATATATATAAGGTTATATCAAATGTATAGAATTATGTTAGGTGGGCAGAGCATTTAGAATATTACACGAACATTGTATTCTAAAGAATACAAATTTCCCAATGAAAATTTCTCTATACAAAACATGCATTTTATCTGCTCAATTTCTACTATTGAATCTGAATTTTAATTCTTTTTCCGCACACATAACGCTTTATTTAAAAATTTTGTGTATAGACTGAAAAAAAATCACACTGATTTTACTCAAACACCAGCCAGTTTGATCAGAACAATTTGGGAGGCTGGTATGTCAATTCTTTAATTTTTGAATTATTTTTAGTTTATCGTAAATTTAACAAACTGAGTTCTAAACCTTTACAAGAACAAGATATCATTTTTTGATTTCTAATTTTCTTAAATTGTTATTCTGTAAATCAAATTTGTTTCAAGAAAAATGTGCTCAAAGATTTATTACAAAATTTCATTCCTGTAAATATGAAAATAACAATTCCTAATTTTCTAAAAAACTAAGTAAAACATGTTTCTGTTCACACTGTTCTTATGGAAAAATTTTGTAAATTCCTAATAATTTTCATCAATAATTAATTCTTTAAATTTTAATAAATTTTTTTTATCTCAAATGAAATTATTTCATTTAATTTAAGAATCGATATATTTGATAAGTTTTCTTCAGTAAAATTTATTGGAAAAATTTTTTCCAGCGGAATTTTTAGATCGATAGTTTTAAAGTTTTTATAAATTTGATGATATATTTTCTCGTATTTGAATATAAAACGTGCTTATGTCTTTAAAATGCAATTTCGGATTTAAATTTATCTCAATACATCTCTATAAAGGAAACTGTATAAAATTTTCATTTGGACTATTCATCATCAAAAATCTAAGTGTCATTTTACGAAGTCTAGATTTCTAATCTACTCTACAATTTATTTTTATTGGTTTCTAATAATTGTGTACGATATAATCAAATGTGATCAATTCTCACTATATGCTAGAAAATTTCTAGTATTTTTTTGAAATCTAATTCAAAAGAGCTTTAGAACAGTTCACAATGGAGTGTTCTAAACGTAAAATACTGGCCCGAATTATATTTCTTTTTGTTTATTTTCTAGGTAAGTTTACTGATTCTTAATTTTGATTAATATAAGGACTATTTTTTTGAATAGCAACTTGTAAATTTATTGAAAAAAAATTATTGTGATCTAATTCATATTAATAAAATTTTTTTTTTGTTGACTAATTCTAATACTATTAAGCTCTTACCTAATAGAATATTCATATTAAAAAAATGAAATTCCAAATATTTATTATTTGTAGATTAATTTTTAAATTATTCAATGAATCGAATAATGATTCACTTGAAAATTTCATATTCTTCTCATTAAAATTGGACAATTTATTAAAAATCTGAATGGAGAAGAATAATATTTAATAAGGGAAAAATTTCTAATTTGCAAAATCTTAAATTTTATCATCAATGTTTTATAGAAATATAAAGATATGTCATATATTAAACTATATTTGATTTTTGTATACTTGTCTAAATATTATAATGTAATCTATTCATAAAGCTTAAATCAAAATTATCTTGATTCAAAAAGAGTCCGTAAGATTATTCTCGAGCAATCAATTAAATTATGGTAAAAAACTGTCTGACAAAAAAAAACAGATTTAGTCATTATAAATGTTGCATATGAAAATTTTATATTTTTTTATTTTTAAAATGTTGAATATGGTCTTTTTACGAATAAGTTTCAACGAAAAAAATTTTTGAAATACTTTTTGCTAGGAAGAACAAATGAAGCAAATTCCGGTTGATAATCATTTCGTTATTAAATTTTTAATAAAATTTTTTGAACTTGAAGAGTTTTTTTTTGAGTTGAAAAATACGAAAAAATGATCGCATCAAATCATCTCATTTGAGTTTTTATAAATGCAGAAAATTTTTCCAAAAAAAGAGCTAGGAAAAAAAAAAAATGAATTTGAGTTTCTTTAGTAAAAATGAGTGAAAATTGTCTGCAACATTATTTTTGCATAAGTTAGTCTAGGACTTTTATTAAAAAATATAGAAGTCTATCAATATTTTTATTATGAATCAAAGATGCTCAAGTTTTAATTATTATAGGATGCTATAATTATTTTAAATCTTAATAAAAATATTATACATTAAAATATATAAAACTCGTTGACCTAAGAATATTTTTTACATTTCCAATCTTAGCATTCAAATGGTATTATAATTTTTTCGATCATTATTTTGATTAAAATTAAATTCTTTTGAATATTAGGTTGAAAAAATTCGTTTTAATATTATATAAACATTGATAAAATTACATAGAGGTTATTCTGTAAAAAATGATCTTCTTTTCAAAAAAAACAATATTAATAGATGAAGTGCATTTAATATTTATAAATATAAAATTTATTTTAAAAATTTTTAATCAAGTCAGATCAATTAGATGAAAAATTTACCTATACAAATTTTAAATCCAATAATTAGATTGCGAATTTTCTTAATTTTAAAATCATTAAAATTCTTATGTTCAACATATCCTTAGTAATATATAATATTGAAATACATTTTCTTACTGGCAAGATTACTAGAATTTAAAACACTCGAATAAATTTTTGTAATTTAAGATGGCATCGAATAATTTCTTTGAAACATTTAAATAATTCATTGATCATGTAAATTTTTTTGAATATTGATTTTTTTATCACGATATTCGATATTATATTTCGAATCTTTTGCTTCAATATTTTAAGTTTTATTGGTTAATTAAAATTTTAAGTAAACTTATCTATTTAATTCAGATCTATTCTAAATAATAAGACTGTTTTTAAAAAATAATTGTTTTGTCATGAATTTATTGAAAATAAAATTAATGATTTCAATTGAATACTTTTTTTTAGACCTAGACCATACGTCTTAAATTTTAATTAGTGTAATAAATCTTTTCTTTTTTACTGATTGTCCGTGATTTTCGATTAATCATTGAATTGGTCATTATAAGATCACTGTCATTCATATAAATAATGTCGGTATTTATGTAATTATAATTTTTTTATTTTATTACAAATATTAATATTAGAGAATGATTATTGGATTATGATTGTTATTTTCTGCTGCCGCTCGGATTCGATAAATTGATATTAAAAATTTACAAATTTTATAGATTTTGCAGAATTGTTAATTTTTTAATAATTTGACTTAATTATATGATCCAATTATATGATCTAATTATATGATCTGTTTATACGATGACTATTTTTCAACTAGCTAGATACATTAATTCAGAAGATTCAATAATTGTGTAAGCAATTTTAAGATTCAATTATAAGAGATGAAAATTTATAAATCAAAATTTTGCGACAAAATATTATATCAAGTTTGAAGACAGATCAAAAACACAATGAAGAATTTTTCAACTAAATGTATGCTGTGTTTTCAATTTTACTCAATTTTCGCTGACTTGAAAAACTCTTCAAATGGAAACATGTTTATACGATGCCATTCTTCATTCTATCTCAACCAGAACTCTTTTTTAACGCATTGCGTAAAATGTATATTACATATCATAAATACTATCATATATTATTTATCGAGTATTAAACTATTAGTCTCACATTATTGATTGAAACATTTTTGGGATTTATATTATGGGACTTATACAAATCTTCTTTAAGAAACAAATTTTTTTTGAATTCTCTTCAGAAACGAAAGAAAACTTTTGTATAAAGGAACAAAAATTCTTTGAAATTACTATATATGCCATAATAATGTTATATTAGAATTCGAAAGCATATTAAACAATCAATGATTTCATATAAACTTGTAAAATAAAAATTTTAAGATATGAAGATTCGAAGTGACATCAGATGCAAACTAGTTTTTTTTTAACATCAAATATTTTTTACAATATTTTCTTGAACTATTAATTTTCAGAGAAGTGTTATCTAATTTTTACCTGAAAATTTTTTTTGAACTCATTTTCTTTGCATTTATTAATTATACAATCGACAAAATATATCTTTTCAATTTCAGGCTTTCCTGAAATTATAATTTACAACTTCACATTATTAGTTGGCAAATTTGTTCAACTGCTTCAACAATTATCTTATCACATCTGCATAATGAGTTTCAATTAATAAAATTATTCTGTACTTTGCTTGTTACTTGAAACTCTTCAAGATTTTATCGTATGAAAAAATTTATTTGGATAATCGATCATGGAAATTCGAAAAATATCATTAACGCATTTTAAATGATATTGAAGCAATTTTTTTTAATTCATTACCAATTTCATAATTTAAAAAGTAATTAGACTCTTATTCAACTTTTATCTGACTTAAGATTCTTTAAATTATTATCTGAAAAAATTAAAAAATTAATAATTATCAATAAAATTTTTATTATTTTTTAATTCCCATGCTTCTATCGATAAGTTTAAAATATTCATCAAACTTTTCTAATCAAATTTATTTATCTGCCATCAAAATCGCAGAATTTGATATAAATTATATTAATAGTTTAGACTTGTAAATATTTGTTTATTATAAAAAACAATTAGATTCAAAAACAATGTAAATCGACATCACGTTTTCATGTTTTTAAACAAAGAAATATCAAATTTTAGAGATTAATAAAATTATTTTACCTTAAATTTTTATAATTTTATTTCTAAACTATTTTCAAATAAAAATAGTTTAACAAAAAAATTTTATGAAAAATTTAATTCACGATTATAAAATTATAATCGTTTAAATTTAATTAAATACATATAATTGAAAATTTGAAAATCATTGTGAATTTTAATATAAAATTTAATGATTTGAGAATAAAATCTAAAGAATTTACCAGCATGCAAACCGTTTTGAGCTTTTTTTTTAAGACTAAAAAATTCAATAAATGTTACTCTTTTAATTTTTCAAATAAATACTGTTGTTTAAATATAACTGTAAATGAAGTCTTTCGCATTTTTTGACTGTATATTTTTTGTTAAAAACGTAGAAAGTTTCTTTGATTTGATAATCTTTTTTTTTTGCAATATCATTAATTTGAGTACGGTTTTCTTAAATTTTTGTTTTGTCAAATGTTATGCTTAGAAACCTTGGCAAAAAATAAATTCGAAAACAAAAAAATAATTAGAATATCAAATGCTAAAAATTATTTTATTTACTCAGAAGAATTCATGTGGGGTAAATTTAAATTACCAAGTAATTTTTAAATTTAGGTAAATAATGAAAATTATTTGAGATCTTAGAACTCACATACTAAACAAATTATTTAAGAAGTAAATACATAATTTAAAACTTTAAGTGTTTTTGGAGAGGATAGAAATTAAACTTGAGTGCCGTACTTTTTAGTTATATTTATGCACAGATGCATTCAATTATGATTGAAATATTAGACTCTAGCCTGAAAGAAATATACTTGCATTTTTTCTATTTAAATTTGATTAAAAAAAATTTTAAATAATTGATGTACGATTAGTGAAAATTACGCGAAGATTAGGGAAGGTGATGATGCAAAGATTTTTTTTATGATTTATAGAGCATTTTAGAAAAATTATATTTATTTTATCTAAAGTATGATATGTTCCTTCACAAAAATACATGTACGATCATCTAACTAGATTTCTACATTAAATAATACTTGAATGCACACTAAAATTTAATTTTTGATGCAAAAATAAGAAAGAATTTTTTTTATTTGATTTTTCGAGAATAGAATTTCATGTTATTTATTAAACAAAGAGTTTAAGTTGAAAAAAAATGTAGAGTAATTAGCTCTATCATTGTGATGAATAAAATTCATAATCATCATATATTCTTGCCAGCTTATTTTACAATCCAATTTCAATTTTTTTTTTCAAATTTTAAAGCTTTTAAGCCTTCATTATTAAATAGTGCTGAAAATTTTATTATTTTATATTCTTAAGATCATAAAAAAATTTTGCCAGGCTGTTAATAAAACACCAAAAAAAAATTATATGAAGTTTTTTCTAGGTAATCTCGCACATATTTTTCTGTAATGTAAATCTACTCTATACAAACCTGCCTCAACTGTCACTAAAATTTCGTAAATTATCATTTATAAATATGATTAAATTTAAATTTGATTTGGTTTATTAAAAAGATTTAGAATTTTAAATTGGATGATGTACAAAAAAATTTTTGAAATCTAAATGATGTTCAAGTTGTTAGGGTTTTGTGTTTTTATGTGGTATAACTACACCTTTCCATTTTGGAAATTTGTGTTTTTGTATAATTTTCTAATTTTTGAATAAATATATATATATTTATTCAAATTGTGTGTGTCACAAATATTAGATTATTCAAGTCTTTCTGATTCAATTAAATTTCATTTTAAAAATGCCTACATGATATTTTATAAAACACATGCAAATCACTTATAAAATGACAGGAAATGATTCTAAAAAATAAAAAATTTTACAAAGCGTATTTATTTTGTTTTTTTAGACTTATTTTTTTAACAAATTCGTCCAAAAATTTTTAGTGAAATTTCAATTAAAAAAAAATGATAATTTTAATTTATTACCCTTGAATATAAGAAATTTCAAAATCTTGTGGAATCCCTTTTTCAAAAAAAATTCTTTCAAATTATTCTCAAAGAAATATAGTTTACATGTAATCAAAAATTATAAAATAAATTTTTTTTTTTTTTTGTTCGTGATTTTGCAAGCTAATAGGTTCCTAATTTATCATCTAAAATTAATAAATAAAAGTTTTTTCGAAATTTTTGTGAAATTATGGATTTCAATGTTGAAGCTGAGACAAATATTTTCACATTCTATATTTTTTTAGCAAGTTATTTAAAATTCAAAAATAATGGTACTTATATATATATATATATGAATAAATAATTGACTCTGTATTTCGGTAATTTTATGAAATTTAAGAAATTTTTATTTTGCATTTAAAAAAAAATTTTGCGCCTTATAATTATGTCTCAAAAAATTACATT
The DNA here is from genome assembly GCA_023170135.1 of Acarapis woodi. NCBI lineage: Eukaryota > Metazoa > Arthropoda > Arachnida > Trombidiformes > Tarsonemidae > Acarapis > Acarapis woodi. Next base: position 14,517 of record BLXL01001480.1, read on the forward strand.
AATTTTTTCAGGTAAATAATTGAGTGCACGAAATTTTTTTTATCATAATTTACTAAGGATACAGTTTTTTTAAATGTTATTAATTAAATAATCTTATTTTTCAGCAACTTTTATTATCATAATAGCAAAAAATATTAGCGACAATTTTCAAAATTTAAACATATATATATTAGAACACTGAATAAACTAGATACTAACAAAATATTTACTTTCAGCTAATTTCAATATTTTATAGATAAATTATTTTACTCATTGTTTAGATAATTTACAAAGATGACTATAATTTGTTGCACTTGATCTAAATTTATGAATTGTTCTTGAAATTTTCATTTTGCAACAATGCTTGAAATGAGATGCAAAACAATTATCAAATTGAAACGCAATTTTCAAATTTTTTTCCTTTTTAAATTTGAGTTTCAAATGTAATTTTCAACGATAAGCAATATGAGGTAAATTTAATATTTTTTGTTTTGAGTTTATAACAATCCATGCTAGAATGATTGGATTGATGAACATTGGAAATTTATTTGACTCATGACGATGCATAACATCGTTAAAAAATTTTTTCATTTAAATATTAATAAATATCGCTAGAAGTTTGTCATTCTTTAAGTGGTTCATTATTTCGGTGATCAAATCAATCAATTTTGAAAATTTAATTAGAGAAAAATATTAGCCAATTCAGAGAATTTTGTAATGCTTAGAACTATAAGATTGAGAATAAAAATGGTCCAATGTTGTAATCGAACATGCAAATTTTATTTTATCTTATTATTTCAAGATTGACGACAATCATTAGCATTTATCTCATTAAATTTATTTTCATAACATCATCGTTTTAGCATTACATTAGCCTAAATTTTTTTTTTTCATGTAAATTGTATATTTTTAATATAATATAAATTACCTCAAGCTTTTGTACTTATTTTTTACATTCATCATTCTTTAATATATTTCATTAAATTAAATGTTTGTTTTTACAAGTGAAAAAAAAATGCTACACTTAGACTAATATCTAATATTGCTCATAATATTTAAAAATCGCATATTTTTGTCTAAATTTATTTAAAAAAATGTAATTTTTTTTAATCGATTATCAAAAAGAAATATGTGCTTCTATTATCAACCTGTTGAGATATAGATTTAATTAAGATTATATTATATTTATTCGCTATATTTTATAATACAAATATTTTAAATCGCTAATATGTCACTTTTAAATGTTTAATTTTAAATAAATTTTCCTGATGAAAAACTAAAATTCAAATTGTAGAATTGCAAACCGTATCAAATGCTCAAGATTCGAAATATAATAAAATGGTAATTGAAAATTAATGAATTGAAATGTAAATTTTATTATAAAAAAATATATAGTTAAGAATTTCGTTTAAAAAAGACTCAATTATGCGTGATTTAATCAGATAAAAAATTTTACACAAAAGCGAAAATAAATCTTTCTGTTAATTTATTTAATTTTAGTAATAAAATAAATCTAAAAAGTCTTTTGGATTTTGAAAAGCATTTACAATATCAATTTACTAGTGGAATCTTATTCACATTAAACAATAATATCTCAAAATTCCGTCTGTTTTTTAACTGATTTTTTTTTTGAATTTTTTTTTTTTAGAAACACGCGCTCAACAA
>BLXL01001486.1:0-13888 GCA_023170135.1 Acarapis woodi
CACAAATTTGCTCAATAAAAATATATTGAACGATAAAAATGGTGATCTGAATAATTCGAAAAAAAGCAAACAATCTATAAAAGTATCCACGACCGAAAATGCATTCAATGAACCCTCAATCAAGACAAATAAAATTTTGGGTATAAATCGCAGTAGGATACCTACTAGAGTTGGAACAAAATCCGATCAACAAACAGTCAAGAATTCGAAACAAGAGAAAACATTTTTTAAGAAGCCTGAAAATTTATTAAAATTTTCGTCATTCATAATACCGGAAAATGTTGAAAATATTGACCAACACGATACGAACAATGTTCTGCTGGCGAATGATTTTTCTAATGATATCTATATTTATTTGAGCCACTTAGAAGAAAAATTTAAGTTAAAAACCAACTTTTTACAAATACAACAACAGATAAATCAAAAGATGCGTGCGCGTTTAGTTGATTGGATAATTGCAGTTCATCATAAATTTAAATTACTTTCAGAAACTCTTTACTTGACAATAGCAATCATGGACCGTTTCCTTGAGAAAATTAGCGTTGCTAAAGATAAAGTACAATTAGTTGGTGTTACAGCTTTTTTCATTGCCTGTAAATATGAAGAGATTTATCCACCCGAAATTACAGATTTTATTAAAGTTTGTGATGCATATACTAAAAATGAGATATTAAAGATGGAGAAGACGATTTTGAAGACACTTGATTTCAATTTATCATATCCACTTCCTCTTCATTTTTTACGTCGTTTCTCGAAAGCTGCTCATGCCGACCAAGAAATTCATACACTTGCCAAATACTTGATGGAATTAGGTCTAGTTGAATATGAATGCTCAAGTTGGAAGCCAAGTCTACTTGCTGCATCATCACTTTATCTAACTCTACATATTTTAGCTGCAGATTCGAAGACTCAATGGACTGATACTCTTGCTTTCTACACACATTACAAAGAAGATGATTTACTTCAATATGTTTCTTATTTATGCAAAGTTTTACTTAAACAAAATAGTTCTAAACTACAGGTAAAATCAAAAAAAATCTATTCATTTAAACTTAACTCACCACTCGTTTTTTTGTTTCACTTACAGACAATCAAAACTAAATACTCAAACTCAAAATTACTTCAAATTAGTGATAACCCAAAATTAAGTTCTGAATATGTGGTTAAGATGTCTAAATTGTTTGAATAGTATGGTATGCTTGGTCATCAGATTTTCTTTTCTATTTTTTAAACAAATCAAAGATATTTAAGTGTGTTCTGATATAAAATTAAGGAAGCTCTATCGATGAATCACTTTTCTATTCAAAATAGTTTAAGAGATTTGCCTAGTCAGAGCACGAGACTCTAGTTTTATTCTTTATAAAGAGAATATTTTTAGAGTTGAAATCACATGATCTCAATTTCTCTTTAATTCAATTGCACTTATCGTCATTTAACTATAAGTTTGGAATTATTAGTTAGAAATTTACTCATCATTTTGACTAATTAGACAATTTATTGCTAACTCTTTTTAGTCATTTAGACAATTACTAGCATTTCGAACACTTAGTAATATGCGATTTAGAACATATTTTTTAGAGATCAGAATAAATTTGGTTCAAATTTTAAACTTTTTCAAGCCCGAAAAATATTGTCATCATTTTATTGGAACAATGTTTTATTAATTCAATGACTAAAAATTTATCAAGCTTAAAGTTCTGATTTCAACAATTATATCCATATTTATGAATGTCTCAAACATCTTTCACCAAATAACTGAAAATTTCATCAATTGATTGATATTCGAATGTCACTCTTCACTTTAATTCATCCACAGGTTTATATCTATCAAACTAAGATTAATTCGATGACAACATGATTCGACATTCATCAAAAATATTTCTAATTTTCACATGTATCTCAGCGAGTTTTTCTATTAATACAATTAATTCAGCAATCGCTAATTTATATGCTCTCGTTCAAGTAATTTTACAAAATTATCTTTCTTGAAGTTTTTGATTTATTCAAATGTCAAATTCGTTCAATAGGAAGCATTCAGTGACACAACGGTTACCCACAAAAACTATCACGATGATTTAGAAATATTCTTAATATATTTAGCACACTAGCTTACGTGTAATTTTTCTTTTATAATTGATTTATCATTTTACATGTGATTATTTCACTGTTTTTTATATATATTTTTTCATCTGATTCTTCAGATTCAAACGAATTTCTATTTATTAAGCTCATAGTTTAATCACTATCAGTTTGTCTATATTTAGTTTAGTTTATAATTCAATTTTTTATTATACAACACACATAAATTGCGTTATTTATTTTAAATGTTTAAAAAATCGCCCCATTAAAGTTCTCAATTTTTAGTGAACGTGAGCGGATAGTTTTTTTTTTAAACTTCAGTTTTTCATGTTTTTAATCATTTCTAAATTTTTAGTTGCAGTTAATTTTTTCGAAAAATCCTTAATATTCTTTTTTTGTCTCTTAATTTTATTTCACATAAAAATTAACAAGGAAATCTCAAACACTTTTAACTTTATTCAATATCAATAAGAAACTCAAATATGTTTATAGATTTGATAAATAATGTTTAAAAAAATTGATGAAAAGTACTATTTAGAAAAGATATGTACTATTTTAGATGATGATTTGAAGCAAATTTCATTAAGTGATTCGAACTTAGTATTCTTATGCGAACCATTTAATTTGACTGAGGTGAATAATGGTTATAAATTAAGATATTTGGATTGTTTTCGAATTTCATTACGAATTTTCAAACTCAAATATTCTAAATTACGAAAAGTAAACGATTTGAAAAGTATGAGCACACAAAATTTATACACCGATTTCACTTTTAATCAGCTCGCAAATAATCATCTAATATATAAAAGATTAACTCAAAGTGATCCTGAACTTTACTTGACTAGTCTGCTCACTTGTTTCGATTATAATAAAAATAAGCAGCTTTTCTTTCTTAAGATCATTTATTCAACTTTAAAATCATTGAATTTTTTACCCAAACTTAATTTTTTTAAAGATAAAAATTATTTTACTATCAAACCAGAGGTTATAAAAAATAATTTTTCCCACCGAAATGATTTATGTGAAAATTTGGGTAAAGCTGGTATGAAAAATATTGAGGAAATATTGTCGAAATCAGAATCTGAAAAATTGCACAATATAAACGTTTTGGTAAAAGATAATCGATCTAAATTATTCGAATGGAATGAAAATCAATTAGTTACCATAAAACCTACGAAAAGAGAATGTATGCCTTATCTTACGAAACTGAAAGATTCAAATAGTCTAGTAAGCAATGTTGGTTCAGAAATAAATTTTACTGAAGATTCTGATAAAATTAGTTTAAATAAAATTTCAAGTAACATAGATTTAAAAAAACGAATTTTCAAAAATGCATTATACAATAAAAATAAAAAAAAATATGAAACTGATATCGCGATGAGTAATTTAGATCTTGAGCAATTCAATAGATTTCTTAGCGCGAATAATACTGATACTCAAGGTATTTTAGGAAAGATTCAATTTTCGCCTAATTTTTATGTGAATCAAATCGAAAATGATAAAAAAAAAAAAATTTTCCACCAAAAGTCTCTCAAACATGATCAAAGTGAAATAGAATTAAGCGAACAAATTTCGAGTGACAATTTTGAACAAAAAATGAAGCCAATTAAACCTCTCGCTGATTCTTTTTCTGATTTATCTACTCAGTTATTTAGATTAAATTTGATAGAAGACTTTCTTACCACTGGTCTTTCGAGTATGTATTTTTCTAAATCATCAAGTGAAGATTGTATTGCTGAAAGCAAATTAGATGAAAATGAAATAGATATGATTGATTTGAATGACGTGAATAATTTCAAATTTCATAGAGAGGAATATTTTCCATCGTTTGAGTTGAATGAAAAAAATCAAAAAGAAATTAAATTAGAATTTGATAAAAAATTAGAAAAATACTTAAATCAAGATATAAGAAAAATTAGCCAAGCGCTAATATTGACTAGAAAAATATCAAACGACAAAAATGACAAATTTGATTCAATGAAATGTTCAAATGGTTTCAAAAGTAAAATACCTGTGATACAACGGGTTAAAGATAAATCAAGTGAAATCATATTAGATAAGACAAAAATAAGAGGTTGCTTATCAAGCTTAAGAAAAAAAGAATCAGTTAGAATGAAACATGACGACTGTATGAAAAAAATGAATGCAAAAAAAATTGACAATAAAAAATGTGTGAGTATGAAAAATAGTAAAATTGATCGAAATGTGAAAATGGATATGATTAGTTCAACAGTAAAAAATGATACATTTAATTTTGGAAATGTCGAATTTCCAAAGATACATTCTCAAAAAAAAAAACCATTGGAGTTGTCAGAATCAATGGATTCTTTAAAATCACTTCGAAATAATTCATTGCATTCTACTAACTTGAGTGATAAATACTTGGCCGAATCAAAGGTTTCAGGTTTAGATTGTAATAACAAACGAATATGTGAAATGCAACGCAATTTGAAGCCATCTCGAATACCCAAATTCATCGGTGAGATTGGGTCCTTTAGAAGTCAATTTCCGCTAAATAAAAAAAATTTTTTTGATGATACTAACCAAATGTTAAAAAAAAATGATAAATTATTTAATCCGACCAAGGAAAATAGAAAAAGTTTTTTACAATTCACAAACATAGCTGACTGCAATATAATGTGTAAGAAACAGTTTAAAAGTGTCGAAATCAAGACAAATGATTTGCGGTCACAATTTCAATACCTTGAAAAATGTATGCCCAGAACAAAATCTGAACAATTAATCTCGAAACTAATGAATTGCAATCGAATAAGTGGGAGCTATCAAAAACAATTTCTTGATCCCGAATTTAAGACTAAAAGAAATTGCTTTTTTCAAATAAATGACTAAGCCGAAAATTTTAAATAAAAGTGCAAAAAAATAAGTAAAAATATAATTCATAATTTACACATGTACCGATAGTTTAAGAATTAATAAATAATATAATTTTTAATATATGAGGTAATAATACAAATTATTTGAATAGATCAATTATAATAATGTTCAGAACATTAATAAAATTTTCAACCACCTAAATAATAATCTAACGAAGAACATTGAAATTCTATAACTATAAAATATTTATTCAAATGTATGTTTTATTGAAAAATAATAATTTTTTATTTTTCAGCACATTAATTTAAAATAGTAATAGTAGTTTTCTGATTTTATATTTTATTAGATAAATTTAATTAGTTTCGGATATTTTTTTCTCCAATTCACTAATTTTTTTTCTTATTTCGCTTGAACTTGATAGACTTGGGTTTTTCTTTAGTTCTAATTCTAAGATTGATTTATAGATGTTTTCATTATGAGACCAAGGCTTAGAAAGTTTCTCATCAATATCATTTTGTTCTCTTAAAAAAATAAAGTAGGCAAGAAAAATTACAGTGGAAAATGTAACCACGTAAGATTGTGATGGTGGATAGTTTTTTGTATTTGGAATGTAAGAGTGTATTACTTTGTGTTTTGCTGCTTGCGAAGTAGAATAAACAATAGGATCTTCAACTTCACTTAAGTCTTTAGATTTTATATCAACTCTTTTCGATAAAGGTGTGTTGATCAATTGATTTTTCACATTTAAGCAAAATGATTTAAAATGTTTAAAATTGAAAAAAGTGTGTCTATTTAGTAGTCGCCTTTTGAACAACATATTGATTTAATAATTTTTTATAATCGCTGATAGAATCTATAATTTTTAGATTAATTAGAGATAAATGTACCTGATAAAGAACATCAAGAATAAAAAATAGTAAACAAATGGAAAAAAAAGAGCATGCTCGAATTTGTAGAATTAGTGTAAAATTTTATTTTCACACCATTCTACTCTATTTCAAAGTTATTTAACAATGAGTTTGTTATTATCTAGATAATATGGGGACGAAGGTTGTTTAATTCGTTCATAAAATTATTTATTATACGTGTGTGTATTTTAAATTTTCTCAAATATTTTATCAATTTGTTTGTTAAATTTCGAATAAATTTATAATTTTTGAATTAAAAATGACAAAATCAAATTTACTCAAAGGTAAATTTATTATTTTTCTTCGTCCAAAAATCTAAAAATAATCTAATTCTCTTTTTCATATGAACATTTATAGTCTATTCTTTATCATTGAAAAATTCGGTTCTAGATAAAGTTAGAAAACTTTCTAATGAAAGTATAAAGGTAAGTTTTTCTTATATATATTCTAAAATAAAAAATTAGATAATATTTTATTTTCTTTAAAAAAAAATTCTAAGGTTAAACCTCATATTCCATTGATTAGATTTAGAAAAAATGAAAACGATAAATTAGTTAGTTCAGAATTGAATTTGTCTTCATCTACTCCATCCTCAATGGTCATGGTAAATGGTTTTGAAGAAGATATGACGCCGATAAAGTACAGAAGAAAAACCCTAACCCAATTAGAAATTGAGGTTATTGAAGTAAGTTTTTTTTCCATAATCTATATGCTAAATGATAATTAACCTCATATTCTATTGTCTGTTTCAGTCAGGTGGACTTTATACCTAGTCATTTTTATTTGGCTTTGCCATTTATAATTTTTTTTTTTTTTCCTAATATAATTTTTATTAATAATTGTTGTTAAATAAATAAGATTAGGTTTTTAATCAAGGATCAATTATACTCACTTTTTTAATCTCATTTTTTGAATAAAAAAAATTTAATATTTTAAAGATATTAATAAACTTATCGATAAAATTACTTATTCAACTTGTTATTTTCACTTCTCAAAGGTTTCCAATTCAAAAAAATTATTAAATTTTGTATATATATTTTATCTGTATCAATAACTTTTTATTAATTTATTCAATCCGTGTGGTAGGCGAAAACGAAAAGAACTGTGTAATTTTCATTGAAAATATATTATATAAAATCAAAATATTCTCGACTTCTAATATATTATATATATATATAAATAAAAATATCTCAGATGATGTGTCCTTTTAATTTGAGATCAACTAAAATGAATTAAATTTAGCAATAAAAAAATCAAGTAGGTGAAATGTAAAAAAATTAGGTAGTTAGCGCACGTAATATTTGTACAAAAACATAAATTTTATTTCGAACTAGATTTTTGGATTACAAATGAGAGATTCTTATAAAGAATAATTAGTATTTTGTAAGACTCAAGCCGGCCATATTTCTTAGAATAGAAGAAATAATTTACACAAAAATTCAATTGAAAAAAATTGAAAATTGTTTTAAAAATAATAAACAACTCTAAACATAAAATATTTGATGACAATAAAATGGAGAAAACAAAATAAAATCATAATTCATGGTTATAATTAATTAAAAATTTCAAGTTGGCTCTTTGAGCAATCCAGATGAAAATTCAAATCGTTCAATCTTGATAGATTTTGATTCAAGCGAAAAGGTTTCTGATTTGCCTCTATTTATAATTATATCATTTTGACTGCGCCGAACTAAATTCAAGACTTGGATATTTTGAAGAGCAGTTTGAATTAGCTTCTTGAATAAGTTGAATTTTGGAGCCATTAACGATTTTGTAGATGATGATATGGTGTTATTTCGAACACTTTATTAAAAATTTAAAAACCTAAATTAATTTCTTAATTAAGCATAACTTCTAAATACTTTTCAGGAAAAAAAAAATTTCTCAATAGAATACAAGATAATGTTGATATAAAAATTAATTTTAAGAGCATGTTTTTCAAGTGAATGATTTTTTTTTAGATGTCACTATGTCATTTGAGTAAAAATTACTTTCAAACGTTCGGGAATTTTTCATAATTATTTAGTTTTTTTATATAATTAGAATTTTCTTAAAATTTATTGAATAATAGTCACAATTATTAGTGAAAAGCAAATAATCATAAAATTTTATAATTATTTCAATTTTTATCAATTTTTTAGCGTTTGCAGGAAAAAAATGATTCCAGCTATCAAAATTTCATATATTTATGAATTCTTTTAAAAATTTTGAAATTTCCCACTAAAAATAATAAAAAAATTGGCGGCAAAACATTGCTCGCGAATCTTGCGTTACAAATTATATTAATCAAAAAATCATAAAATGTTATATGGACAAAAGAATAAAAAGTGTTAAATGAGAAAAAGATTTTTCAAGTAAATCAAAATGAATTTTAGTAGAGGGACACCGAATTCGAATAAATTATCAAGCAATACAAGAATAGAAAGCAAACAAAATCGTTTGAAACGAAATTCTCAACTGATCGGATCGCCTTCATTCAATAGTAGCTTATTGTCTCTGAATAAACGGATAAAAATAGAATATGAAAATCAATTTAATCAATATGAGTTTAGTTTGAACTTGTATGCAATACCTCCATTTGGTCAGATATGCCTTGAGGAGGCTCAAAAAGCGGTTGAAGAGAGATTAAAGGGTAAGTAAATGATTTATAAAAAATGTGTTGATTAATAAATCATTTTTAAAGTTCTCAATATATTTGACGATGTAAGAAATGAACAAAAATTTAAAAATTCAAACGAATTTAATTATAATGAAGAGTTGAGTACAAGATTAAAATCAACAAATTATGGATTTATTAATGAGGTAAGTTTTTAATTTTCAACAAACAACAAATTAAAGTAAATTGAATATTCTTAAAATATTGAAATTAAGGTCATGGGTGGCAAAGATAATATTAGTGTACAAGCAAGCCGACGAAGAGATCATATTTCACATTTTTTATTAAGATTATTATGTTGTCAAAACGAATCATTGAGAAAGTGGTTTATTCAGAAAGAAGTCGAATTATTGCGATATCGTTTAGATAGTGAAAAGAATACGTTTGACTTAGTTAAATTTTTAACATATAATAATCTGAATTTTCAAGAAGTTGATTTGGCAGAAAAACAAGTTCTTCTTAAACAAAATAAAATCAATTACAATAACCCGAAAACAATGATTTCAAACGTATTTTATAAAATACCTTTCGAAGAAGCACTGGAATTAGTAAGAACAAGAAGAGCATTTATACAAGATGGCTTCTGTTATTGTTCATCAGTTGAAATGATAACCATAATTAGTTCGAAATTCAAATTAGAATTGTCTAGATCACTAGTCAACTTATTCAATATTTTACCGTTTCTCGATGAGAACAATCGACTTCAACCAATTTTTCAAATGATTTACAATAATTTGGTTAAATCTAAGAAGGCAAATCGAAACGTTATTGGTGAAAAACAACGTGTTACACCTGATATGATTGATGAGTTAGCTGTGTCATCATTTCCGCCTTGTATGCGTAATACTCATGAATTACTTAGAATGAATCATCATCTTAAACATTACGGTCGATTACACTATGGTTTATTTTTAAAAGGGATCGGTCTTGATCTTGAAGATGCATTAAATTTTTTCAGAGAAGAATTCATCAAAAATATTACACCTGAAAAATTTCAAAAAGAATATTCCTATAATATACGTTACAATTACGGTAAAGAAGGTAAACGAGTTAATTTGAATGCTTTTAGTTGTGCAAAAATTATAAATGGTAACGCTCCTGGTATAGGTGATTCACATGGCTGTCCATTCAAACATTTTGATATAAATAATCTCACTAAAATGCTAAAGAAATATGGCATTGATGATGCGAATATTAAGGAAATGATTGAATTGTCCAAAGAAAATAAACATACATCTGCTTGCTTATCTTATTTTCAGTGTAAGAATAAAGATATTCAAACTCCACAAGAGATTTATCATCCTAATCAATTTTATTTAGAAATTTACAAGGCTAAACAAAAAATGCAAAACTAATGACATAAAATCGATGAAAAATAATTATTTAAATTTTCATTTAATGAATAAATAATATTTCGACTAATTTTAGAACTTTCTAAATTCATTCTAATTATAAAAAAAAAATTATTTTGAAACGAATATAATATTTCTTGTCGGAATTCATGTTATATAATTCGAAAAATGTAATTATCTTGAAGAAAAAAAAATTTTGTTAAAACGATATTCAAATTAAAAAGAAATATATTACTACAATTTTTAAGAATGAAATCCTTTTATTGAAAAATTTATTTCTTATTTGCCTGTTCAAAGAGAATAAAGATAATTTTTGGGTTAGTTGACTAATTGATTGACTATGATGAGAGAAAATTTAAATTTTTTTTTATGATTGAAGGTACCAAATAAATTTTGGTACATTTTTATTTATTGATTTTTTTGTTACAAATAAAATTTAGTGTATTGGGATACAATTTTTTTTCAAAAATAAAATTTGCCAACAGCTTAAAATGAGCGCCGTGAATAAGTTATTGAAAATATAATAGACAATGTTATTTTGTAGCAAATTAGAATGAGGATATCCATTTCGAAGTCACGTTTGATAGATCTAGTTCGAAAAAATTACCTATTCAAATTGAAATCGCTTAAAACATTTAATGGCTTTTTATTCACTTTATCTTTTTTTGGATTAATTTTTAACTCTTCCACTTATTTCATGTTTTACGTAAGCTATTTTGTTGAAAATGATATTAATCGCAAAAACAAATTGATACTCTTTTTTTTATCGGTTAACATACTACCTATTTACAATTTTTTTACCTTAACTGCTCGGTTATTCCATAATTTGAAAAAAAAATTTAAATTTAATTTTACTAGATCATCTAAATTTATTCTCAAATATGACATAAAAGAAATGGTGAGAAATTATCTTTATCAAGAAATGCTTATTCAAGTTTATTACTTATTATTCGTTTGGATTAATGATTATATAATAAAAAATGAATCATATGGTATTTCCATTTTTTTAAGCTTGACTTAAAAATCATTGAAATTCTTAACATTCTCTATTTGTCTCAGATACTGATGTGGATTACATTTTCTGGTGGGCCTTCGTTTATAGTTCTTACATTCGTATTGGATTCTATTTTTTTATTTTTTTAGACTTAACTTATGTTCGTAAAAATAGATATTTCAAAACTCATGTTTCTATCTGCTGAAATAGATTGAAAATCTCAATTAAATGCAAGGTATCTGAGATTTTTTGAATTCTACAGGGATAAAATCTATTTTATACATCGATATATATATATGTTTTGAATTTTATAAAAATCTTTCATATTTGAAATCTAAAGATGAACAAGCTAATTTACTTCAATCTTATTCATTTACCGGATTATAGAGTTCTTTCATTAAAAAAATTCCCTAAATTTAATTATTCTTTTCGAATAACTATCTGTGTGATTCTTTTTATTGAGGCATTTAAATTTTAATCGAAAATTCTATCTATCTATGACAATAAAGTTTTTTTTCTCTAATTAAAAAAAAAAAACAAGAAATTTACTGATTTTACGTTAATTTATCAATCTAATTGTATAAAAATTTGAATGCCCAACAGACTTAATAAATCTAATTTTTAGTTAAAAGCAGATTTTTAAATCATAAACCAGTTCGTAAGGAAAAAACAATTACAATTTGATAATTCATTTGAAAAAATTTGACGTAATCATTTGATGTAATTTGCTTTTGTTTCAATTAAAATTAAATTCAAATTTAATAAATGATATAATGAATTTTTGAAATTTTAATTGATAAAATTTAAACATAATTAAAAAAATTCTTAATTAGTTGTATTATTGTGATTCGACTATAAAAGCAGATTCTAAATTTTTTATTTTTATTCATGAACTTGTCAAAGTTTGTTAAATAATTATATTTAAGATGAATTTATGGAAGAATGTGATGTATCAAACAAATTTTATCTTAGATGAAATCCGTGCACGATAAATAATATATTGATATGGATTAATAAATTTAAATAATATAATAAAATTTATTTTACCACGAAATTTAGTTGATTTTTATATTTCATTTTTTATTTCATTGTATAAATTATCTTGATGCCTCGATATACAAATATAAAATAAAAATACGCAATGAAGAATTATTTATCAAAAAATATTAAATAGATAACTGCAAATCGTCAGTTTAATGAATTAAAATTTTACTTTTACAAAATTTTTTTACAAATCATTATTTTCTTCAGAGTGAACAATTATTGTAAAATATAATGCATTTGTTACAATTATTGTTTGAAAATCAAGATGGCCAAAGAAAAAATTTTGACGAAAATTTCGACTCATTAATAAACAGCTTAACATTCATAATTTTTTTTCAAAAAATTACGCTGAATATTTGGCCATTAATAATTATTACTATTTTCGAGAAAATTCAATTTGATTTATTTCAATAAAATATTCTTTATAATTTATGTCTTTTTATTTTATCATAAAAAAATATTTTTTTGAATTACTTTAACAAAGGACGCATAAAATTTAAAAAATAGAACAATAATCACTAGAAACAGTCTTTACTTTAAATATAATCTTTTCAATTATCATTATTAAATATACTTGTTGACCAAAATCTCTAATAAATGATAACAATATATGAAATGTATTTTAATTTATTACAAAATTATTGATTCGATTCCAATAGAATTATATTAACAAAATTTTAGCCTAAATCGTCCTTAGTTTAAAATTAAGTTAAATTTATCATGCAAAATTAAAATTCGAAGGAAACTTGATTAAAATTTTAAAATTCCACTTCCAAGATTTTTAGCCATGATGCCTCCTAGATTTCCAGTTAACCTAGACATGTTACCTATTTTACCCATTACGTTTTGCGTTGCGTTTAACACTTTACCAACGGTATCTTCCGTATTTTCGTCTTTTGATGCCGAAAATAGCACATTACCTAAACCGCCATATGTGACATTTGATGAATCACAACCAGAATTTGAAGATGAAGTTGAAGGGCTTTGAGGATCGCTTTCGTTTTGTGTATCACTAAATAAATTAAATAAATAAAAATCATTTAAAATTTTCAACTAAATTTCATTTACGCAAAACATACTTTAATTCGTCAACGCCTAAACTACTTTTCTTAGATACGCTATTTTTAGCTAAATCATGATTAGATTCACTTTTAATGCGATCTGAAATAGCTTTGTATGCAGCAGTGTTAAGCCGCTTTTGATCTAATCCCATTAAATCGAAATCACCGCGAATTTTCTGGTAAACAAAAATAAGAAAAGCGAAGAGATGAGTAAATTAATAATTAATAATCTAAAAATAGACGTTGAGTTAACCCATAAGTTAATAATGCAAGCGGATGTAATATCATATTAATTAAATATTAGCGATAAATCTACTTGCAAGTAAGCTAATGGATAAGGTCAATGTTAGCTGGATGAACTAATAGACTTAAAAATTAAAAGGAGCCAATTTAGTAGTTCATATTCTTCTAAACATTATTATTACAATGTTCTCGTAAATAAAAAACAAACCTTAAATATTAATTTAATGGATGTTGCCTGAATAGGTACTATAACTGGTCTTTCGATTAGCCATTTATTCAATAAAATCATTTGTGAATCGTACCATGAATACAACAAATTTAGAACCCATGCTTCATCACACAATTTTTGCTTTAATTGTTCTATGTTATTATGTACAAATTCAACATATTGACGGGCTGTCTCTTTAGCGGAACTCGATACATTTTGCTGATATAAAAAAAAAGAAACAATAAATCAATCATTAATTTGATTTAAGAGATAGTCTACAATTTTTTCTAAATATTATTGAAATTTATATTTTCATCTAAAATTTCAGATTGTTATGATTAATAATGCAATTTTTTTTCAAATTGTAAAAAAAAAGTACAAATAGTTTAAAATTTTTAGATAATTCATAATTA
Organism: Acarapis woodi; assembly: GCA_023170135.1. NCBI lineage: Eukaryota > Metazoa > Arthropoda > Arachnida > Trombidiformes > Tarsonemidae > Acarapis > Acarapis woodi. The sequence goes on from BLXL01001486.1 coordinate 13,794, forward strand.
TGGGTACAAAAAAAGATACATTACAGTTATTGAAAGCATTGACGCTATGAAAGCTCCGTCGTCATATCTTGATAATTTATTTAAAACTGATTCCA
>BLXL01001487.1:0-25437 GCA_023170135.1 Acarapis woodi
TTTTTTTTTTTTTTTTTTGTATAATAATTAAATTATAAAATAAATATTTAATTTCTCTCCATCATTATTACACCTAGCTTCTCTTAATCACTAAATCTTCAAATTATCATCTTCTATTATTCCAATTTTTGTTGCTATTGATATTAAATTTCTTACTATGATTATTCTTATGATTATTTTTGAATTTTTTGTTTCCGCTATGAAAATTATCATTTTTTAAATAATTTGATTAAAGATGATCACTTACCCTTTTTTCGCCTCTCACGTTCACGTTCTTTCTCTTTACTTTCGGGTGACAATTGTGAAGTGGTGCTAACTTGTTGCAAACTATTAAAACTATTGCTCAAATCTTTTTTATTACTTGACCTCGGACTTCTTGATCTATGTCTACGCTCTCTCGAATTTCTACGATCTGATCGACGCTCTGGACGCTTTTCATTACGTTCTTTGTAATCCCAATCACGTCTCAATGATTCTCGATTAGAGTGCTGTTTAGAAGAACTAGCATGTTTACGAGGTGAAACAGATCTTCGTTTTAAATCTTGTTTATTATCATAATCACGCTTAAGTTGATTAAACTGATGATTATTGGATGATGTATTCTGAGCACTAACTATTTTTAAACTATCTCTTAAGTTAAACAATTGTTCTACTACACTCAGATCAGTATTCAAATTATTTGAGTTGCTAAGATTAAAAAAAGATGAACTTGTAATATCTAAGTTATCAATCATCTTACTAATTCCACTGCTCTCAGATTGCATTGTGATCGATTGCTGAAGTTTTTGTACTAAATCAGGATTAGAAAGCAAATTTTGTGCCATACTCAATGCAAGCGGATTTGCATTTAATTCATCTGTGTTTGTAATTGTTGTCAATGTGTTAGAAAGCGGCATTTCACTTTCTGTTGGTGTGTCATCTTCATCATCATCTCCATAATCGAATTCTAGCAATTTTTTATTGAATCGATGGATTGGATTATCACTGTTATTTGAAGATGAGCTATTCAAATTAGAGCCATTCGCATTTTTCGAAATGCCCAGACTAGAAGCTAATTGATGTAATTGCATGACAATATTTTTATCTTGAGTATCTTTCAATGATATTTGCTCATCAGTAGGCGTATTGCTCTTAAGTTCAGCATTTGGATTAGCCATATCAAGTAATGGTTGTATTACATCACAAGAGAATACATTATTTCGTTGCCATAAATTTAACACGCGTACTATTTTCGGTTTATCTTCCACCGGACAAGAAAGAAAGAGATTTTGAAACGTTTGGTTAAAATTTCGAGTAAATCTTGGTCCGAAAACATCTTTATCGTAGCCGAATTGATGCCTCGATTGCCTGACGATTGAATCAATCACATACAGGCCAGGTACTTTATATTCTGGTCGACACTGATAAAATAAAAAATTAAATCAATTTTACGTCTTTTCTTGAATTTCATGTTACCTTTGCTATAAATCGTTCGACACTTTGAACAATATGCTTGTACATTTTAATCGCTTTGATTGCAGTTTTCGTGATTGTGTTCATTTTTCCTTTCGAGATAGGTGGCTTTGACTCATACAGAGTGCTTAACTGTTGATTGAATAAAAACAAAATTAGTGTTTGAACATTCATTTGATTATTAGTCATCGGCATCGGAAAAAGAAATTTACCTCTGCATTAAATGCCTGAACTAATTCCATTGAACTAATTGAAATCCGCTTAAATGATATTTTCAAAACAAATTTTCTGTATTACAGAGAAATTTTTTTTTATCCAAACACACAATCTAAATAAATAACTTTAATTTACAATTAGTGACCACAAACTTATCGAATAATCGAGATCACATGATTTCGAGTTGTCCATTTAATATATTAAATTAAATCATATTAAAATATAACAACAAAGATAATCTTTTTTTACTATTTTTCAAGAGAAAAGAGAATTTGATTTGTAAATAAAGCTTACAAATAGCCGATTTTAAGCGAAAAAAAGAACAAGACATTTCGGCTGGTAAAAAGTAAGTGGCTTAAAACATTTACCATTACATCAATAAATTCATTCGCATCTACCGAGTCGCAGAAATCTTAAAAAATTGATAAATTCTATTGGTCAATTTTAGAGCATTTTTAAATGTGTTTTATTAAAATTACATTTAATGAAATGAATAATATTTCAATTTGAAATGTTCAAATCGATGTAATTATATAATCTTAAAATTTTAAAATATTTTTTTCTTTAAATAGGCGCGCTTTGTATTTATTTTTTGAATTAGCCGATTATTTTCTAAATTTTACTCCCTCTGTATCTAATAATGAAGTGCATGTGGTCAAAGAGTTTGGTACATAAAGTATTAAATTATTGATCAAAAAATGATGAGAAATCGTGTTCAAAATGAAGTAAGTAAATTTTTTCAAATTATACTCAAATTTTTAAATTATATTTTTTTTACAGGGTTGAAGTCGATGGTCTGGAAGTTATATTTCCATACAATTACATTTATCCTGAACAATACTCTTATATGTTAGAGTTGAAAAAATGTTTAGATTGTAAGGGACATGGTGTGTTTCATAATTTTTTAATTCAAATATTTTCATATAATATTTATCTAAAAAAATTTTCATTAACTTAATTAGGTATGCTTGAAATGCCATCAGGAACTGGTAAAACAGTCACATTGCTCTCATTAATTGTAGCCTATCAAAAACACAATCCAAACAAAATAAACAAATTAATCTATTGTTCGCGTACATTGCCTGAATTAGAAAAAGTAGTTGAAGAGTTGCGTAAATTACACAAGTTCTACGAAGAATATGATGAGCAACAGTTAACAAATAAACAACAAAATGGTCATAAGAATCGGAGTTTTGTGGGTCTTTGTTTGACAAGTAGGAAAAATCTTTGCATTCATCCATCAGTTTCAAAGAACAAAGAGGGACGAATTGTAGATGGTAAATGTTATTCGCTTACATCTTCTTATCGACGTAGCCAGTCGAAACGTACTCGAAGAGAAAACGATGATGATGAAATGAATGAAAACATGAATGCGAGACATCAAGTCAACTATAACGATGAATCAAGTTGTAAATTTTTTGAGAATTATAGTGAAAACGGAACTGAAGATCTATTACCTGATGGCGTATATTCAATCGATGATCTTAAAGAATTCGGTCGTGATACTAAAATGTGTCCTTATTTCATTGCACGTTATGCAATTACTTATGCAAACGTCGTGGTTTATTCATACTATTACCTACTTGATCCTAAAGTAGCTGTGCTGGTCTCGAAAGAAATTGGTCGTAATACGTGTGTGGTATTTGATGAAGCCCACAATATTGATAATGTGTGTATCGAATCATTATCAGTTATGTTGAATAAAAAAGTACTGGAGGGAAGTCAAAATTGTCTTGCACAATTAGCTAAAGAAATAAATCAAGTCAAAAAATTTGATGAAAATAATTTGAAAGAAGAATACAATAAGTTAGTACAAGGTTTACGTGACATAAACAAACAACGAGAAGCAGATGCTATAATGGCAAATCCAATATTACCTGACGATATTTTATCGGATGCTATTCCTGGCAATATTCGTAATGCAGAGCATTTTGTTAATTTTTTAAAGCGATTCTTGGAATACGTGAAAATGAGAATGCGTGTAGAACATGTAGTTCAAGAATCACCTGCATCGTTTCTTAAAGATATTTACCAAAAAGTTTATATTGATCGCAAACCACTTCGATACTGCAGCGAACGGCTAAAATCACTTTTACAAACACTCGAAATCGACAATTTAACAGAATATTCATCATTAAATTCATTAGCTAACTTTGCAACTTTGGTTGGTACCTATACTAGCGGTTTTAATCTGTTAATTGAACCGTTTGATGAACGCACACCTACAATCAATAATCCTATTTTAAATTTTACGTGCATGGATGCATCAATAGCAATAAAGCCAGTTTTTCAACGTTTTCAAACAGTAATAATTACGTCCGGTACTCTCAGTCCACTTGATATGTATCCTAAAATTTTGGATTTTCATCCAATTATTTCAACCTCATTCACAATGACACTCGCCCGTCCATGTATATGTCCTATGATCATCGCTAAAGGAAATGATCAGGTTATAATGACATCGAAATTCGAAAGTCGTAGCGATCAAGCAGTTAGTCGTAATTATGGCAATTTGCTTCTAGATATGGTTCAAGTTGTTCCTGATGGTTTAGTCTGTTTCTTCACTTCTTATATATACATGGAATACATTATTGCATCTTGGTATGAACAAGGTAATTTTTTCTTTTTTCTTTCATAAAATATTCAAATTCATTTGATTTTTTTAATCAAGGTATTATCGATAAAATTCTCAAGTATAAACTTATCTTTGTTGAGACCAATGATGCACATGATACGAGCATTGCATTGCTCAATTACAATAAAGCATGTGAAAACGGAAGAGGCGCTGTTTTATTAAGTGTAGCAAGGGGAAAAGTTTCAGAAGGTGTAGATTTTGAAAATTATCTTGGTCGTTGTGTCATAATGTTTGGTATACCATATGTTTATACTCAGAGTAAAATATTGAAAGCTCGATTAGATTATTTGAGAGATAATTATCAAATAAGAGAGAACGAATTTTTGACATTTGATGCAATGCGTACTGCAGCTCAATGTGTTGGTCGTGCATTGCGTGGTAAGACTGACTATGGTATTATGTGTTTTGCAGATAAGGTGAATTTTAAGTAATTTTTATTAATATTTATTTTTGCTAACTATGAAATGTATTTTTTTGTCTTTTATTACTGCCTGAATTTAGAGATTTGCACGAATGGATAAGAGAGGTAAATTACCAAAATGGATTCAAGAACATTTGTCAGATAATTTATGTAATTTAAGCATTGAGGAAGGTGTACAACTATCTAAACGATTTCTAAAACAAATGGCACAACCATTCACAAGACAAGATCAACTTGGTATTTCTTTACTTACTTGTGAGCAAGTACATAATGAAGAGATAAGGAAAAAAATCGCATCTAAAGTATTATCAGTATAGTCAGTGTTTTTTTATTGTCTAAATTCTCTAAAATGAAGAAATTTATCTGTAAAATGTTTATTTAGGTAAAATTAATTTAAATTGTAAAAATGTATAAATCGTATTTCTTTATAAGAATTGATATAATAGGCTATCTTCTCTTTTAATATATGTGATAGTATATTTATTGATTATTTTAACAAATTTAAATAAAAATTAAAATTAATATACTCAATCAATTTCAATAAAATGGAACTACGAAATTTTTAAATTTATTAACAATTCATAATTTTATTATTTTTTCTTTTTTAAATTTTCGATTTGCTTTCTATATAGAACTATTTACTAGACTTACGATTTCACTACTTGAAATTGTGAATTTAACATTAATGAGCTACTTTTAATTGTTTTATACTTTTAGATCGTTACATGGTAAGTTATAAAATAAATGAACATAAATCACAATAATAATCAAAGCATCAAAATAATTTTTTCAATTTTCAATCGAGATTTTGTAATTTATGAATCAAGTAAAAGTAGGATGATTATTTACTACTTATTTTTTAATTAAGCTCATAAGTAAATCAAAATATAGTCTTAGAATTGAACTGTTATCAAAACAAACATTAAATTTTTTTTGGTTCAAAATAAATCTAATTTAAGTGACTCAGTCAATAATAATTAGCAGTGGTTAAAAAAAAGAAGCAAGCAATTTGAATAAAAGATAAAATCATGGATCAATTAAATTTTTGGAGATTTAAATCAATTTATTTAGAAATAATCTAATTAATTAATATCGTGTTTATTTGGGTGTATCTCGAAAGTTTGTGCTATAAGCGTTTTTGAAATAAAATAATCAAATCAACAATAATTAATTGTCATAACATTATCATGAGAAATCATTTTTAATTTGATTATAACTTGATGTTCACCCATATATCGTGCCACAAATACTATGGATTTTATAGAAATTATCATATCATAAAAATTTAATCAAAGATAATTTTTCTGTTGTCTTTTTTTCATGCATTTTTTTTTTTAATTCAATTCTCTACGGCTCATACTTATATTAAAATTATTTTACATCATCATATGAAATCAGATTATTGAGAAAGGACTGTTCATTAAAAATGTGCAGGTGATACCATACTATATAAATTAATAGAATAATGAATTAAATTTTGTTGCATATTAATTCAATTATATTATAACAGATTTATATATTTCATTTGTTGAAAATTTGAATGAAAAATATTAAAAATTTTCATTCGAATTTAAAAATACCGAATTTGTGCCCATCTACATAAAGATCGAATCTCAAGTTACTTCTAAAAGTGTAAATAACCATTGCAATATTTTGAAAAGTCACTTTTTAGCTTTGTTACTTTATTTTTGATCGCATGTGTTTTGTATCAATTTCAAAATTTAAAAAAAACTTGTATATCATTTAATGTAGTATATCAAAAATATGCACAATATGTACCTTTAAAACGAACTATAATTATCGTTTATTAGAATTCAGAAGTAAATCTTTTAGTTCTTGGTACAAAAAGCCAAGATTTTTAATTACGCACAGCACCAGAAAACTTTTTTATCCTTTCAATAATTAATTAATTTTATAAATTCATTTTGAACACAGCTAGATTTTTTATAACTTATCTATTCAGCACGACCGATAACCTATATACATATATAATTATTTGCTAATAATATTAATCTGCCAAATTTTTTTTCACAATAAAAATTTATATTTTATTTCTCATGTATGTTATTATTAACACTAATTCGTCTGTTTTATGTTTTATCATTATTATCTTTTCAATTATTTTTCTCTTTCTGGATTCACTCTTTCTCAAACAAAAATAGTGACGAAATGAAAAATCATTTTATCGATTTGAAAAAAAAAGTAATCATTATTCAACTGGATTTTTTTTTTCATTTCTGAAATTTCATTTAGATTATAATTTGTATAAATATTTCATGATTTATATATTCGAACAATATTTTTTAGCGCCAGAACAAAACTTGAAAACATTTTGAAAATAAATTTAAAGATGGTAGTGTGTAGCATGTCGAAAATAAAAATTTCCGTAACATGTATGATTTTGAATAAAAATATAAAAAATTTGATAGTATAAATTTTATTTCAACAGTGAATCATACAAAATTATTCTACAAGAACTTTTTTATCTATGCTTGAATTAATTTTTTGGTATTATTTTTAAATTTTTATTTTTATGAACGCAAAAAATCTACGCACCTTTGAAAAATTTTAATAATTTTTTATTTTTTTCATGATGAACAAATAAACTTTTCTACTTTCTAATTCAATAATTTTTTTTCAAGTTATTCTCATCATAAAAAATTTTTTAATTTCTCTGAAAGATAAAATATTCATCTTAAAAGTGTAAAATTTTTACTAATAAAATTATATTAATTCATGAAATTTCATTTAATTCTAGTTTTGTCTTTTTTGAAAAAGGACTGAATGCAAAAATTTAAAGTTCATTATTTGATCTGAAACCAATATGTGTAATAATTCAAGATTAAATTTATTGAATTTGATGGTTCTAATGAATCCATTGATTAAACTTCTGTTTAGCTATAAGGTGATTTCTTCAAAGAATATTTTTTTCGCTTCGATTCTTGAATCAAATAAATTAAAATGTTGAATTTCTAATTTAAAGCATAAGTTGTCTCTAAATTTAAAAAAAAAATCATTTGATTATGATTGAAATAATTAAACAACTGATTGTTAAAAATTTAAAATCGGATTAATTCATTCTTAATTGAAGTTCCAAGATTTTTTTTTAAATTGAAGGTAAGAGATGTTTTATCATTACATATATTGATAAAAATCAACAAATAAAACAAAAAGTATAAAAGTATATATAATTAAAAATAAGAAAATAAAATATTAATTCTAATTTTATGCTGATTTCCTAGTTGAAGGAAAATAATGATTTATCTAGATAAAAAAATTTTATATAATTATTTAGATTTTTAAAGCATATAAACAGTGGTAATCAAAGTCGTGAACAAAATAGTTTTAAACTTGTAAGACTTGTTCTATTAAATTCAAATAAGATGCCATGTCTATGTACTAAAATTATCTGTGATTCGTCTGGCCATCAAACTGTAAGACTGTATATTCATGCTTAAAATGTCTATTAGACTTTATATACAGGTTTTTCTACATTTTTATTATTCAAAAAAAATATTAACTTGTTATTTTTAAAATAAATGTATATTTTACTTCAAAGCGTTTTTATATTTATTCATAAATATATTCTTGTGATTCTGAAAAACATTGCTTTCCAAGAATTTTCGCTTAAATCTTGAAAAAATTTATATTCACATGATCATCCGTAATTATAATTATTTAGAAATTTGGTTGTATACGCCTTGAAAAGAACTTGATTTATCCATGGTATATATAAAAAAAATAAATACTTTTTTGTTAAATCATATGATTGTAAAAATGATAAAAAATATGTCAAAATCTGAATATCGAATTGAATATAAGGATTACCTTTTAATGACGATAAATGATATAAATTCTTGTAAAATTTCATAAAATTTATAGATTTAAACTTCTAACATAATAATTATTTAATAAAAAATATGCAATAAAAAATTTTCGCAATAATGATTTTTCTAAAAAATGAGACACCCATAACTTTTTTTTAAAGAAACTGAAATATTTTTACCGTTATTTTTGATAATATTATTTGATATTTTCATTCTCATTGAATTAGGATTAGTCATGAAAAGTACATAATGAGTTAATATGATATTTATTTTTGTGTATTATCATATTAAGTTAAAAACATCAAAATTTTAATTAAATTGCGAAACATGTACTCACTTAAATCTAATTTTATATTATCATTTATTCAAAATTAAACCATTTAAATGTGTGATACATATATAAATAAGCGAAATATTTCGATTTTTTATGTACTTTTTTCAAATTTATATTTTGTGAAATTTAATGCCCTGTCACAAAATTTGAGAAAAGATTTTTTATTTATTTTATTTTATTTTATTTATGCTTCAAGCGATTTAAAATAATCTAATTTTAGCTTATCGGTACATTATCTATTGAATAATACTAGCGTTATATAATTAAGCAATTTGTTGATTATTTCTGGATGGGCATGCAATTGAACTAATTCTTTTTTTCATTTATTAGTTTATTTTTTTGTTAGAATTAACTTTTTTGCAATAAAAAAAATTAGCTTCGTGATTATCAATCTTTTTTGACATAGTTACAATTCGATTTTTTTTCTATCTATAATCAATTTTAAATCATGATAATAATTTCTTATTTTTAAGAAAATTGTTTTTTAATATTTTATGATAAAAAAAATAGATATTCTTTCATATTATTAGCATAAAGCATAAATATTTGACTGAATTTTTAATTGAAACTATCATTTAAAATATTTAAAAATTTTGATATTAGATGATTATGACTTGATATTTGAATTTGTTATTCGAATTTTTTGCGAATAGTTATGAAATTCAAAATCGATGTAAACAATACAAATAGAAAAGATAATTCGCTTTAGTTAGGAAATGTAAATACAATATTAGAGTTTGCACAATTTCATCATTTAAAATCTTTTATCTCAAGTTTTTGACTGTCAAATATGCGTCTCCATTCCTTAGACAAAGCTCTAGATAAGTTAAATCGCTTCAAATTTTTCTTCTAATTCTACACTAAAGCGATTTTTCGAAATGAAACGAAACAAAACAACCATTAAGATTATAATTTCGAACAAAATTATATAAATTTTTTTTCAAGGAAGGCCTCAAATGAATATTTGTACTAACCAACAAATAGTATGTGAATGCTACAATAAAATTTAAGATATTAGATTCATAAGCTAATTTCAAGTAAATCATTAAATAAAGTTGAAACGAAATTGATGATGAAATATTTACTCAAAATGAATAGTATCAACATTATTACGCTAGCTTCCTTTACCTGTTTTGTGTTTTTTTTTTTCGCTTTTTTTCAAATTAAAATTAAAAATTTCGACTTAAAATTAAAATTAGAAAAGTCAAGAAAAATTTCGTTTAGCTTTGAGAGTTGTGGGCATGTGATGAAGTTTTAATTTTAAAATTAACTTAGTACTGAGTTGATATTCAGAAGTAAAAACAGATCACATAAGTAAGATTACTGGCAAGCATACACATTTATAATTAATGGAAGATTTACTGTTAATTTGCTTCTATCGCATACGTAAAATACTTTATATAAATTTTTATATCGATTCACGATTTTCAATTATATCAGTAATTTAATATTGCTAAGTTTATTTTTTTTTTGGCTTTCTAGCTAGACATTATGTAGTTTTCGATTAATACAACTTAAATAAATTTTCGAGGCAGTCGACATATTGATTCTCCGAATTGCGAATCATCAAATTACTTATAAAATTTTTATAATAAATTTGCCTAACAAATACAAGAAATATGCATATATATGTTCAATTTTTTGTATTTTTCTAAATACAAATCAAATAAATTTAATTATATTATTATCAATATAGTAAATATAACATAATATAACAAATGATTTATTGATATTTCACATCGCACAAACTACTTAGAATTTTTTGTGACGGGTTTATATTTTAGTTCTATAAAAATTAAATATTGAATCAAAATCACTCACCTGCATATAATTAATTATAATTAAAAATAATCTACAAATAATTTAATAAGTTTTTGTTATTTTTTTTATTTCAAGAATAATTAAACGCACTAAATATTTATTGAATATTTTCACTCGAAAAAATATTCAACTACAACAATAAAAATTATTTTTGATGTGTAAATTATTACGTTGATAACAAAATATTTTTTTATTTCTTCTAATTCTTAACAAAGTAGGCACCAAAATTTACCTCAATGAATTTTTATAAAACATTTTGCAGGTAATCATTTTAATATTATTAGATGCATAACGATAAATTTTGAATTACTAATAAAATCTTAGTATCGTTTTAATAATTTCAAAATGTGACAAACATCATCAGCCTGTTTCAAGTTTTTTTGTTGCAAAAAAACAATTTTTTTTTGAATTCATTGGAATAATAAAATAACAAAAAACGGGTGATATTATACTTGTTGAAAATAAAATTTCTAGGTCAATTTAAAAATTAATTTAGAATTATTTTTTTGAATTTTGAATTAAAATTTCAAATTTACACAATAAATTTAGCTTCGAAAAGCGATTTATAATTAAAAAGAGATGAATGACAGATATTAGAAAAAATTAAAATTGTTCTTTTATCAAACAAATAACAAATAAATTTTTTATGAGTTCATTAAATCATTGAAAATGAAATCAAAATTTATGACTCAATATTAAATAATAATTAAAACGAAAAAAAAAATTTCGAATAAATAATAGGCAAAAATATTAAATATAAAAATCGAAAGATCTATGTTTACCTATAAATTGGTTTTTCTTTGTATAATCAAATTTAAAATTTGATTCCTAAATGCAAAAAAGTAAGAAATTATTAAAGGTGATTATGATTCAAATTATTGAAAATTTATTAATTAAAAATGCGAATCAACTTTAACATAAAATGAGAATATAAATATAAATCATAAATAATCATATTAATGTAATTCACTCAATTATTTAGTTCTATTAGTTTATAATCTTTGTTAAGCCATTTAATTATGCCGACCTCAAATTCCAATCGCACACATTGTTCTTGATATAAAATTATGCTTTAAAAATTTAATTCTGCCACAAAAAAATATTACTTTTAAACGAATAATAGATGAGTCCTTCAAATTTTTTAATTTTAAGGCTGCTTTCTATACTATTTGAAAAATTATGTTTGATGTAGAAATTTTTTAGTAATCTTAATTTGAGATTTTTTTTATTATTGAAAATTCATTACTCATTTTTCGAATCCCGAATTTCATTGTATTAATAAAGTTTAATTATTGCTAATCATGATGCTTTACCTTTTAATCCTTTTCTCAATATTAGTCCTTTAAGTATACGAAAATTTTTAAGATTGTTTGATTTGAAATCAATATTTAAAAATTTTTGTTTAAAAGAAAGTAGTTTTAATAGAGAATATTAATTTTAAATTTTCCATCTAACTGAAAATTTTTTTTTAATTAATGAATTTAAAAAATAATACTCAAATTTTATAATTAAATATGATTATTAAAGAAATTACCTTTTCACATATATTTTGAATTAATTCCTACAAAATTATATAAATATCTATTTGATGCCTTTTACAAATTGAAAAGCTCTTAATTTTCTTAGACTGAATTAACATAATAAATTAAACTATTACAGAGTCAAAAGTTTAATTTTCAATATTTAATTTATATTTACACTCAAAAATAAGATTTATTATCATTCTAATTGATTTATTACTGGTTCATTTCTTCGATGGTTTTCTTATTAAAATATCAAAGTTAGGGCAAAATATCAATTAATAATAAAAAAACTGATTTCAAAATATTATCTATCACAATTTTGTATTTAGACTGAATAATTAATGCATATTAAATAAAATATGTTTCGAATCTGGTTATATGGTATAATTTAAAAAAAAAGAAAAAAAATTTATAATCATTTTTAATTATATTTAAAACTAGATTTTGAAAATGATATTACTATAATATTTAGATTATTTTATTTTATATATATATATATATTTTATACTTTGTATTGGCCAATAAAAAAAGTCGAAATTTAGTGAAAAAAGACGTTAAACCAATAATTTTTTGTTTTCAATAATCTTCACAAAAAATTTTTTAAAAATAAAATTTTACTAATAATTCTGAAGGAAGTTGAATTGCGTAATATTGATTAATAATCATATAAATTCTAAAATGAAAAATATCTATCTTAAAATTTTGAATATTAAAAAATAAGTCTTTTATAATAATTAGAGTGATCAAGGGCTTATTATCACATTTATAAATTAAAATCTACTTAGTTATTTTGTAAGATTTTATAAATAAGTTCGAATGACAAAAAATGCATTTCAATTTTAGATAAACGATAGCAATATATATACTAATGTTTTTTTAATATAATTTGACTAAATCTAGAATTCAAATTATAAATCGATCAGATAAATTTGATTTTTAATTAAAAGTAATAAGGGACCATTTCAAACGAGAACCTATTTGATTAGCTAAATAATATTTAGAAACTATGCATTTATTGTACTAAAAAAATGATTAATTTGAAATAGAAATACAGAAATTAATTTAATTTTCATGAATGCAAATATATTACTAAATGTGACAAATTTAATCTTTTTATTGTTTGCTTGAAATTACCTCTCAAAAATAAATTAGCTTGTTCTTTCATTTAAATATTCCCAGGCTAACAATATTTAATAATTCAACCTATTTATTCACACACACATACTTAGTAATGTTTGAATTTTTTTAGCTAAATTTAAATTTTCAAAGGGCAGTTCACATAAGCCCGAAAAAATACATCTGTTGTATTATAATTTCTATGTTTGTTATATAAAATTATTTACCTACTACAATTATAGGCCTGCATGTGATAATTTAACTAAATTGGTGTTAATAGGCCTATTTAATATTAATAAATTGTGCTTAATTGAAAGTAGCAAAACGAGAACGGCAAAATATTTGAATTGAAAATTCTAAAGACAAAATTCTATTGAATTTTCCATTAAATTTCGCCTGCTTTTTTGTCTTCGGCTGGCTGAAATTCCAAAATGATGCCTTTATAATCTAAGCTTTCTTTAATCAGATTTTATCTATATTTTTATTTTAGCAGATGATATGAAATTAAAATTGATAAAAAGAGTTTAATCTCCAATTTTAATACTTACGACAAATTTCAGTTATTACAATTATATTAATATACATGAAATTATTTCAAAACTATAATCATCTAATAAAAATATCAATTGAAACGTATTTTAAAATGTAGACATATTAATAAGGTAAGAAAATGAACAAATAAAACTACCATTTTAGTTTAATTATCGTCTAATAAATAAATTTTTCTTGGGATTAGTTACTTGTTACAAGTATTTAGACGTTGAATATTATCGAATTGATAATGTCATGATAAAATTTTGCAAATACGGATCTGATGAGAGCGTAAATAAATTGATTTCATACTCTAACAAGTTTGATAAGTAAATTTTTTACATTTTCAAAAGAATATTGAAATCAAAACTATTAATTTCTTACACTATTTTTCAATTATTAGTCTATTATCGCTAAATTTTCAATTCATTGAAATTATATTAAAATTTAATTTGCTTACATTTTAATTTTTAAAATATGCTTTATCACTAGATTGGACTATTATTGGGATTTGAAACTTTTTTATTAAATGCACAATTATTTTTATCCCATTTTTAATTGATTTTTAAAAGTTATTTCAACTATTATAAATAATTTATTTAGTTCTAACTCAAGATTCTGTAAATTTATTTTCAATTCTTATATTTCTCATAAATTCATACTAATATACTATTTTAATTATTCAAATTATATAATATTCATTATTAAATTTGATCTTTCAAATATTCAATATTCACTTACCAATACCAAAAAAAACATGAAATTTTGATAAGTATTTTTAATAAAAATGTGATTGATTTTTCATTTGAATTGAAAACAATCGAGCATTTTTACTTTTAACTAATTATAAATAAATAATGCTTCGAATTTATTATTTTTCGTTAATAATCCTTTTTGAATATTTTTATTTGATCAAGAATTTTAAAAGAAAAAAATTATATTTAGCTCATAATTGATAGCTAGTTTTTTATTTTGAGTTCTGAAAAAAAAATTAATAATCATGTTTCAATATTTATTTGCATCTTTTTATGATCATAAATTCTAATCGTACCTTTAAATTTGCATTTTTTGAAATAAAAAAATTTGAATTCAAAAATTGAGTCGAAATTTTGTGTTTAAACTCCGAGTTTAGACATAGTTTTTTTTATCAAATATGCATCAAAAATCGTTAAATACTATAAACGTGATTGATATTATTAAAATTCCTTGAGAATTAACTAGTGTACAATGTATAAAAATTTACTGTAAATTTTTGCAAAAAGAAAATAATCAGAGTTCTCGAATTTTTCAAACATACGAAGAATTGCAATATTTATTTTATCACATAAAAATTTGAAATAATCTAATTATAATATACTTATTAAGCCGATTGACGATTTTTAGCAAATATTTAGATGAAAGTTCAAAATAGAAAAAATTATAATACTTTAAGTATAAAATATAACATACGATTTATAT
This sequence comes from Acarapis woodi, assembly GCA_023170135.1. Classification (NCBI taxonomy): domain Eukaryota; kingdom Metazoa; phylum Arthropoda; class Arachnida; order Trombidiformes; family Tarsonemidae; genus Acarapis; species Acarapis woodi. The sequence goes on from BLXL01001487.1 coordinate 15,335, forward strand.
GCAATATAATTATATTGAATGATTTAAAATATTAATTTATAAGAATTTCATATGGATAATATTCTATTTTAATCTGGTAAAAAAATTTACTCATTTTTTATCAGATATTATTTGAAAAAAATTTGACGAAATTAAATTCAAGAAAACGCTAAGAATGAATCTGATTTATCACAAAAATATACAAAAGTTTCAAAATAAAAAAGGTGATTTATCTAAAAACATGAATCGAATTCGATTATATATATGTATATATATAATCTACATAATAAATCTAATTATAACGATACAGTTAATATGGCAACAAATTAATCATCGCCCGCAAATATAACTATATTATGAAAATATAACAAATAGTAGCAATGATTTGGGTCAATGTTTTTGCTTCTTAGTATCTGAAATTTTTCAAGCAATAGATTAACTAAATGAAAAAAAGATTGAAAAGATATGAAAATTTTTTTACCCGATATATTTTTTCGCTAATTATGCGATTGATTTTGATAAAAATCATTTCAGCCATCGATAAACTGATTAGCGTGTAGATGTTCAGTTTAATTTCCACTTGATATCAATTTCGAAAAAATCAAACGCCGGATTATAGATTTTTTTTTAATGAAGCATAGATTTTATTATGACAAATATTGTTAATAACATATGTTCTCATTTTAATATTCATACGATTTGTACAAAATGTATTTGTATTTAAACAAAAGATAAATTTTGAAAATTTTTATTTCATATCACCCGATCTATTTATTTATTTAATTAATTTTGGTTTATGGGTTAATTTAAAATTATAAAATTATACAAATAAATTTGAAAATCATTTGATCTTAATTCTATTAATTTACTTTGCTCTATATTTTTATAATATAATTTGAACTGAAATATGTTGGCTAAATTTTAGTGGGATTATTGAAGCAGAATTGAATACAAATTCTGGCAATCATTTATTTAAGAATTTATGATTTAAAAAAAAAATTTCAATTCAATGCTTTACTATTGTTATATTGAAGATCACATTTTTGAGTCAAAGAATATTTTTTATTAAAATAGCAGAACAAAAAAATCTATTCTTCGACACAAAAAGTCTAAGCCGTTATTTATCATTATATAAAAAAATTACTTGCCTTAATTTCAATTATAATAATGTTCAAGGCTTTCTAAATTTAATTGTTCAAATATTTCAATGACTTATATATGAAATTATTATAATTATGATTTTTGTTTTAAAATTAAATACACAGGAAATGATATTTTAATTATCTAGTTTGCTAATGGGAGATAAATTTTTATGTGAATTAAAAGATTTTTTATTCACTCAATAATGATCAAACTTCTCATCTTTTTTTTATCATTATGCTTTATAAGCATAATATAAAAATACTGAATAATTTAATTCACTGAATTCAGGCAGAAAACTTCAAATATCAAAATTTTTTAAGATTTATCCAGATTAACAATGAAATTCGATTTTGTAAGACTTAATTGGTAAACAATATTTCCGAAGCACAACTCAGAGACTATTATTAAAATAAATTTTTTCAAAAATGATTTAATGTTAAAATTTGAAGAATTCGTGTATAAATTAGTATTTTTTATTGTTTGATAAGAAGATAGCAATAATATATTAACCAATTTTCAAATTGTAATTTCTAATTCAATCAATTGTGACGCTTCATTTGAATGATCTTTTTAGACTTTATTTAATTAAAGCTAGTTATCTGAAATTTTTGAAATGTATTTGAAATTTATTTGATAATAAAATTTGCGAATAAAAGAACAAATTTTTTTGCAAATATTATTTGTATGATAAATGTTAATTAAATAGAACGTTTTTTTACCTAATGTTTTGAGTAATGTTTGCATTTTTCTATTCACTTGTTTCATTTGAAAAAATTCTGAATAATTGTATTTTACCTCAATCTCTTAAAGTATTAAAGAACAAAAATATTCAGTTTAAACTTTAATTATTTCAAATATTAATGTTTTAATTTTAAAACAAAGTGTTGATTTTCTCGAAATCACAAGTGTTTGATAAATATTTTGTGATATTAATTTATATGAATTCAACCCCAGCTACGGATTAATTTTAAAATTTTGAGCTGCATATTTTCAATCATTTTTTGATTAGCCTTTTGCTCTTGATTATCAAGAAAACTTAAAATTTATATTGCATTTTTGATACATAATCATGTCAATTGATATTGAATGTATAATCTAGATAATACTTAAATTTTTTCCACGATTGAAATAGACATTTTTAGAATTTTTACAAAAAAAAACAACAAATCTAGCTTTGCTTCTTTACAAAAAAAAACTTAATAAATAAATCATTACGATAGGTTTTTATTGTGAGTTTAAAAAATTTTTCACACATTATTTGCATTAAAAAACATATTCTACTATAATTTTATAATATCCTAATTATTCGCATTCAATAGATTTATTTGTAGTATATAATTTTTCATAATTGAACTGAGTGTTCAAGTAATTATTTTTATTAATATCGTTTCGATAATATAATTTCGAATTTTAAAAACTGGTAAGTAATATTGTGTTGATATTTAACTTCAATTTTTATTATAAGAATAATTTAAAGACAAAAAATTTTTTAAATGTAAATACATTTGATATTTTCAAAATAAATGTCGAAATCTACTATTCATAAAGCTATCTTAACACATCGTAAGTCACAATTTTTTTCTGATAAGAAAAATTTCAAATCATAATTATTCGCTTGTACCAATGATAAACATATTTAAGTTTGTCAAACAAGTGCATTGCAATTTCATTAAAAATTTATTAATCTGGAAAGTAAATTATAATAATACAGATTGTGTATTGAATGATATTATGTTTTGGCAATCTAAGAAAAGGCCAAAAAAGTCATAATCGGTGATCAATCAAGTTTAGAATTTGAAGTTTATATTTAGAGTAATTCAAATTGGAAAAGCATTTTAGCATGAAATCTTGAAAATTCGAAACAATAAATTCATGTTTTAACAAAATTTAATGGGTTTAACTTTTTGAAATGCTCACATATTTATGTGCACAACAAGCGAGAATTCTTATCAAACGATTCGCAACATACCCATCAAATAATAACAAAAAGTTTGATATAATTATCTCAAATGCTCTCACAATCAATAAACACTCTATATTTTGTATTAATCAGATATACATCTGAATTTTCAATGTTTTATATAGTATAATCAAATTTCACGTAAATTTATTCCAATCTTCATGTTATATATCTTTATAATTATTATTTTCATTTCCATTATATAGTTCTAAAATACTTTTTATTTACTTGAACGGACTACGTTTTACATCATCGCTATTTAGATTGCTAGCTTGAGCTATGCGATTCAAATCTATTTTAGATATAACTTTGAAAACTTAAAAAAAGAGAAAAAGAAGGTACAGATTTTTTAATTTTTTTTTTTTAGTATTTGAATTAGTTTAGTGTGTTGAGATTATCTTATTTTAAAATTTCACTTTACATTTGAAAAAATTCTAGTTTTAACATTTATGCGATCTATTTCCAAAATAATAAAGGCCTTCTTTTTGCATCTGCTTTTTCAGTTCTCCTCTAGACTAGCTGGAAAAAAAATATTAATCATTTAAAATTCTAAATTTCTCAACTAATAGCGTCCAAGGCCCAAAAGCTTCGAACCAAATCTTTTTTACCTGTAATAAACTCGCTTATTTATGTTAAATCAAACATTTTTCTACTATTTCTGGAAAGAGTTTATTGAACAAAATAATTGTTTTTTACTCACATATACCCAATGTCAAAAATGTTAAGTCAACATTACTTCAATAAAACTCTAGTATTAATAATATAACATTTAAATTGTGTATGTCTAATGAATTTCAATAATTTTTCAAGAAAAATGATTTGTTCAAATTATTGCATGATAATTTTTTTTCGAATATCGTTAAATATTCGATAAAATCGTCGTTCGATTTTTAGTTAAATATGTTTTTATCTTATTAATAAGTTTATAACTTCGAAATTTTATAGTGTGCTGATTATTTAAAATATTATTAATAGATACATTTTTTTAAATTTAAAGAAAATCATTGAAATTCTGAATAATTTCTTTCCATCAAATTCAAAATTGATTTGAAAACGATCAAATTGTAAATTAGATAATTAATTTTCAATAAAATTATACAAAGAATGGAATATATGAATACCTAAAAATTAAATTTTTTTTTTTCAAATCCTTGAACAATAGCTACTTGGAAAAAAATTCATAGGATAGCTAAAATTTCAAAAAAATTATTATTCTATTGTTTATAAATAATTGAAATTTTTTTAAAAATAGGTCTCGAATGTTATTAATAATGACCAGCGATTCATTTTGATTATTTCGTGGCAATAATACTGATATCACATTATACATACTATATATATTATTAAAAAAATCTTTTTTTTTTCGGTTCTTCTTAAATTTTAGACCAACTAATCTTTCAAAAAAAAATTTTTATTATGATCTATCTTTATATTTTAATAGCACCATTATTAAAAGAAAAAAAGGCTTTTGATTAGTAAAGTTTGTTTTAGAAGACCTGTAGAAAACAATTTAAATATTCTTTTTTCACTAATATTCATTACAATTAAGTTTTCTAAAAGACATACAGTGATTAAATTTAAAAAAACAAATATCGAATGACAGATGAAAGAGAACTCAACATGCAGATTTGACTAAAAAATCGTTTTTTCAAATTTCGAAATATCAATTGATAATTTTTTCCACCAAATTTATTTAGCATTAGGCTATAAATTAGCAAATTCATATTTAATTTTTATTAAATTAAAATTTTTTAGAAACAAATCAAATTTGAAGCGAACATGAATAAAGCTTGATTTTAATAGTTTTCAAATTTTGATGATTCAACAGGTATTTTTATATCAAACTCTTAAAGCTGCATAATTTCAGTTATTACATTTTTTTATAAAAATATTAAATTATTTAATAATGAATTTCCAAAATTGAATCAATAAAAAAAATTCGACAATAAAATAAATTTTTCCTCAGGAACGAAAATTTTAGTTAGTAAATTAAAATAATTTAAAATTGTTAGCTTGAATTCTCTAAAGGAAAAAAAGATAAGATTTTTTTTAAAACGCTAGTTTTAAAGATCATGTATTCGAGATTCACTTTTTAGACTACATAAATAAAATTAAATTTCAAATGAATACTAAATTTGACACTACGGGATGAAATAATAAAATATTTTTAATGAAAAATTCGATTGTCGGATGTTTTTTTTTGATACAAAAAAATATGTATGGTGAGTAGAGTAATAGAAAATTTCAAATGAATAAACATCTGCAAATTTTTTTGGAAGACAGCGTTCTGATTTTCTAGGACATATTAATTGTTTTTTGTAGAAAATAATGTAGAAGGTCTATCGTGCTCAAAAAATCAATAATATATTAAATATTTTTATTTCCAACTTTTAAAACTATCTTTTGTGTAAATAATCTGTTTTTAAAATAAGTTAAATCAAAACAAATCCTTTTCAAATTATTTTCGATTCATTTATTTAAAATGCCTCATTTTAGTATTTAGTACATTATTATTTTAAAAAAATAAATTTATTTTCTGTCTATCCATGTCCAAAACTTATTTCTTAACCATTTTGATGAAGCTTGAATAATATGTATTTAATCGCAATGAAATATTTTAACTAAAATCTAATACATTCAAATGATTAAAATATTAAGTAGAAAATTTATATTAAGTTTTTTTGATTAAATTTGTTCTAAAAAGTTTCATCCGAATGACCTTTAAATTCATTATTATTTAAATAATACGAAGATTGAATTATTGAGAAATAAACTAAAAAAAATTAATAATTGTTTAAAATATCTCGCTTTTATCTTTCCCTCTTTTAATTTAAATTGATTCCAAGGCATTTAGAATTTTAATGTTGTAATATCAATATACATAATTGAGTTTGAATCATTCAAAAATTGAATGTTGCTATCAAAACTATAAATAAATTTAAAGAAAACTATTTTTTTGTCTAAAAAATAAGATTTTGTTAACAATTCTTCAAAACAAATTTTTAGACTTAAAATAAGATTATAATTGGGAAGATAAATTACAAAGTAAAAATTACTTTTTCTGACTATTTCTTTTGAACGGAAACGTTTGAAATGAATAAACGAAAATGCATATTTAAAAAAATTTTAGCCTGAATTGCAATTTTAACCAATTATTAGCGCGAATTCGAACTATAATACAAATCATGTAAAATGTTACTTATTTAAAGTTAATTTGATCTAATATATTGTAACGTACATATGACTCAAACTATTCATTCAAAATGAGAATTTTGATGCAATTTCGAAATTAATTTTATTCGAATAAAAAAAAATTTTAAGATATAATCTTATTTTTTTATTATCTGAATCAAAGATTAAATTATATGCTCTAAGTTTACATAAAACTTAAAATTCCTAAAAAAATTTTTGGATGTAAACAATGTAAACTAAAAATTTTGTTTTTTTATGAATTATTTTTGTAAATTAGTCTCTGAAGATACTTTAAATTACGGTTGTTTTTCGCAATTTTTTCAAACAAATTTTTAAACCACAAAAATATAATAATGTGACTAAAACTAATTTCTGTTTTTGATGATACCAAAAGAAATTTTTTTTGTACTTTTAAAAAATAGCCTCTTAGATTTATTAAATTACAAAATCTATTACGAAATATTGGATTGTGAACTAAAATTATCAATAATTATCAAACCTTATTCATTAATCAGCATATAAAACTTATATTGTCCTTTGGTGCATTTGAATAAGAAAATTTATTCTTAATGATAAATAACATTGATGAATATTCTTAAATATATTTGCAAAACTATTCAAAATTAATTTTTTGAAATTAAATTTATTCAAGATTGTATATGACTAAGATCATTCTATCAAGATCATTTAATGCGTTTATAATAATGAAAAAGTGTAGGACACATGATCAAAAAAAAATTTTGAACAAAATAATAAAAAAAACAAGTTTTTTTCAAAATTTAAGAAATCTGAATATGATGAATTTTTACTAAACTCAAGCATCTAATTATATTCCTCTTGATTCAATAATCAAGAAGAAATAAATCAAAAGTGATACAATTTATAAAATTATAATTTAGTAAGTTCAGTTATATTCTTGAATCAAGTTCAAATAAAGCTTTGTTTAAATTATAAATTTAGTGTATCGTTCACTATCGAGAAAAAAAATTAATTATTAAAATTAAACAATGTTCAACAGTTAAATATTTGTTAAGTGAAAATTTCTAAAATTACGTGTTGACTAATGGAGATTATATTTTGGGTTAGAGTGCATTTATAACATGTGTTTGGCAAACAAATTAATTCAAAATGCACCTCGACATTGAAATTTAATAAATATAAGTATGATTGAAATAGATATACTACAAAGTTTAAAATTTAATTTTTATTTTGCTAATTTTTATTACTTTAAGCTAATTTATAATATGGTCGCATTTTATAAGTTTATTTTTATTGTGAAAATTTTTTTCAATTTTTTTATTTTGGAAGTAAATTTTTTGATTTGCAAGGTAATCTTCATTATTTGGAAACAATTTATATTTAATTTTAAATTATAAGCAAAATTTTAACATATTTATTGAATATTATTGTTAGTGTTTAATAAATTTTTAATTAAACAGACAAGTAATATATCACTATCATAGAAAAAGATAGCATACTGTTTCAATAATGCTATCAAATAGTGAAATTAATTATAATATGAAACATATGCTATACTTGCAGATTTCAAAAATTAAATTGAAAATGCTTCTTCTGTTTTGAGATTTTTTACTTTTTTTTCATTTAGCGCAGCATAGCATGGTTCTGTGCAAACATGAAACATAACGTAATCACCAGGTAGTAGAATGCTGTTTTTGCGTAGCCTCTATTGAAGACTAATTAGTTGCTGCCTAAAATAATTTGAAAATAAACTCCTTTGTATATCATCTTTAAACATCATATTATATTTACAGCTATAATGCGGTTGTTTTTTTTTTTTCGAAAAGAAAAAAAAAATTACTTTCTAATAAAAAATTTGAAAAAAAAAAAAATTTAGCCATAAATTGATAATACATGATTATTATCTGTTCCCTAAGTATTGTAATCTAAAATATCTACTTTGAAAGAAAGAAAAAGAGAGAGAGCGAATAAAATTTTAACAGCTACTAAATAGATTTAAAAAGACTATATTTTACAATTAGCAGTAATAAAATAAAAAAATAAGTATCTGGTATAAACATTGTGTTCCGCTATTAACTTTTCCTGTATCATATTCTCGAGGTCAATTTGTAGTAGCACTAATCACATTTTCTTTTGATATGTTTCGCTCACTTTTTAAACGCCTGATTTTTAAAAGCTTAAATTTTTATTTTTCTTAATGTATTGTCTGAATGCATTATTTCAAACGACTGTGTGTCTTTTACTTTTTTTTCTTCTTTTATTTTTATAAATAAAAAAAAAAGTAAATAAATTCAACCGAATTCGAATTATATTTCAACAAAAAAAACTAAGAAATATGAGTGAACGCAATTTTTTCGCATGTATTGGGTATGATTTCTCCTTTCAATTTTTAAATAAGTTTTGTATTTTTTGTCCCCTTAGACCTTTATGATTGCATTTGATTGATGGTGATCTTCAGAATTTTTAATGGTTTAATTTAAAAATTCTCAAGTTAAAGACTTAAATGTTTTTTTACTTTTGAAAATAAGTTTTTGAATACTAAAAAATTTCCGTTTTATAATTTTTTTTTCAATTTGACCATAATTAAATAAGATTATATTTTCTTAGTGTAATTATGAAGGCAATATTTATAATATATGTTATGATTCACAGGACTTGAAAAAAGAATTTAATTAATTTTGTTAATCTAGATCATAATATGTATATCACGCAAAAAGGTCTTTGCTACGTAATGATCTTACAAGAAAGATTCTGTAAATTTATCAGAAAAAAACTTATATAGTTTCTAATAATTATTCAAAAACACAATGCCCAAAGTTAATAATGAAATTCGAAAGTATATTTTTACTTAAATCATAAATTTTAGTGATTATTTTTTGATAAGTTTAAATTTACGTTTTTTTTTTATTAAAAAATAGTATTCTTATAACTGAACATCCATTTTTTTAAAAACAAAATCTAAGGAACTCATAATATTCTAATTTCTGAATTAATCAAAAAATTATTTTTTTTTTTTAAAAATCAGAATCGAAATTCGTATTAAAATAAAATATATTATTAAAGTGATACCTTTTATTTCTGTGAAAAATAAGTGGATTGAGAAGATGAAATTCGATTTTGTCTAACAGAAAACTCGATTGTATAAAATAACAAACAAAAGATTGAATTAAGGTTGTTCTTTAAGCGACGATTAGTTTTTATTATAAAAGGCGCTAAAATTTAGTCGTTAATCACAAGTGTTTAAATTTCTGTGTACGAATTGACAGAATACGTTACGTCATCTATCGTTTATACATCAAAATTAAGATGTAAACATTCGAAGTTCGAATTCAAGTTTTGTACTTCTCATTTGGTGTTCATTTTGTGTTTTCGCTTCGAGTTGCTTCGATAGCCCGTTCGTGAGTTTGCCTGAATAAAAAATTGAAAAAATTCTAACTAAAGACTAGTCAACAAAATAGTGATTTATATTGTTTGTTTTTTTTTTTTCGAGAAGAAACCAATTTAGTTTGTGATTGCAAAGAACTTGGTTCAATCGATTGTATATTGGTGCCTTGAAATTAGAAAAAAAATAAAAATTGAATCGAAAAATCTTGTATCGATCAATAAGATTTTTGTTTTCGTTATCAAAAATAAAGAAATCGCCTAAAATTTCTTGTATTTAAACTTAAAATGTTAAATTTCGTTAAAAATTATTTCTAAAAATTGATTTCTGTTTGATTTAAATTGTGTTTTCTTAAATATAATTTTATTCTTTGTTTTTCGTAGTTTAGTTGTCTACGGATCAAATATTCTTTCACTTGAATGCAAATTGATTTCTGCAAAATAAAAAAAAAAAAAAAAAAAAAAAAAA